>KK113506.1:151651-169580 GCA_000611955.2 Stegodyphus mimosarum
AATTTGTAAACTTGATAGTAAGGGTAATTCTAAGTAAAATCGTTTCCACTTCCTATTTATTCTCTTGTCCACGACTTCATCCCAACCAAGTTTTAAGCTCCACAACTCTTGCAATAATATTTTCGCATATATTATAGTAGGCGCTAACCACCCCAATGGATCAAAGATTTTGGCCACCTCTGCTAAAATGCTTCTCTTGGTGAACTCTTTATCATTTATGCACTCTGAGAAATGGAATGTATCACGAGAGGGGTTCCAATAAATACCCAATACCTTCACATTTTTATCACTGGTTATTTCCAGAGAAGTACTAGGTTCTCTTAACGACTCCGGAATCTTTTCTAAAATAATTGAACTATTCGAAATCCACTTCCTTAAGCGGAATCCACCTCCTTCCATCATTTCAGTCAACTGCTGAACTAAAGCTATCGCTTCCTCTTCACTTTGCGTTCCTGAAAGTAAGTCATCTGCATAAAAGTCGCGAAGGGCAACCTTCTATGCCAAAGGAAATCTAGCTTGTTCGTCTAATGCAAGTTGTTTCATTACTCTAGTAGACAAATATGGCGCACTGGTAGTTCCATACGTCACTGTTACCAATCTAAAAGTACTCAAAGACTCACTAGGACTATTTCTCCATACTATTCGTTGCCAATTTGTATCTTCTGGGTGAACTCGTATTTGTCTGAACATCTTTTCCACATCGGCGCATACCGCGACTTTGTAAGTTCTGAATCGTAGAAGAATTGGAAACAGCTCCTGCTGAACTCTCGGCCCAACCATCAAAAGGTCATTTAATGAAAGTCCAGAGGTTGTTCTAGCTGAAGCATCGAAGACAACTCTCAACTTAGTAGTACTACTTGATTCTTTCAACACGGCATGATGAGGCATGTAATACGCAGAATCAGTAAAAATCTCTCTCTCAGGGACTCTTTCCATATGTCTTAGCTCAAGGTATTCCCTCATGAAATCCTTATATTGTTCATAAATTTGAGGCCTTTTTAATAATGAATTCTCTAAAGACTTGAACCTACGTATAGCTAACTGTCTCGAATCTCCAAGCTGGGAAGGCAAAGAATGAAAGGGTAATTTCACTACGTATACACCACTTTCGTCTCTTCTAAATGTAGATTTTGAAGTAATCCTCACATGCTCTCTCCGACTTAGTAAGCAAATCAAATGTAGGTACAGCATCTAATTTCCAAAAGTTAGACAGCAACTGCTCAGTATCCGCTTGTATGTTATTCACATAGATAGTGGGTTTATCCTCTGTTGAAGTATCCACACTACCTGAAATAATCCATCCTAGTTCAGAACGAGAAGCTATTGGTTTACCTTCTCCGCATTTAATCGTTTCTCCCTTCAGAAGTGGTAAAGAAACATCTACGCCTAACAGTATATCAACAGGCCTCCTCTTGTAGAATGTCGGATCCGCCAACATTAAATCATTATATTCCTCTATGTACTGCTTATCTAAAGTAAAATGCGGCAGTTCTCCAATAATTCTATTGATGATAAATACTGGAACTGTAAATGAAACTTTAGCTGGAAAATGCGGGACAAGACTAATTTGAGCAATTCCATTAGTCTTTGTATCCGAAGATCCTAAACATGAAATAAAAACCTTGGCATTTCTTCTCGGTAACCCTAATCTTCTTGCACACTCTTCTGTAATCAGGTTCGCTTGACTGCCAGGGTCGATCAATGCTCTACACAACTGATATTCACCAGATGAATCTAATACTTTAATAGCAGCAGCACATAGCAAAACCTCACGCTGAAAACTATAAAGTCTGATACACAAGATTTAATTACAGGCCTAGAGTTCGTAAAATTCTCCTCAGACTTTGCCGATTGGGTACTAGATTCCATTATGGGAGAAAATGGCTTAGCAGTCACCGATAACTCTCTTGAACTATTGATAACTCTTTTAAGTGGTTCTGGCTCCTTTTGAACCCTTTCAAAATGCAACAATGTATGATCATTTTTAAAGCATTTTTTACATTTATGAATACTTCTACACTCGAAAGCTTTATGATTTGAAACTAAATAATTAAAACACGCATTGTTTTTCTTGACAAAATTAACACGATCCTGAACATTTAGACTTAAAAACTTGTTACATTTCAATACTGAATGACCAGCTTTATAATAAGTACAGTGCACTTGAATCTCTGAAGCTAAAGAGGTTATTTTGTCTTTCGTAGGTTGTTTTCTAACACCTTGTTGTTTACCTGCTTGCAGAGTTCTAGCGTAGTTCGCTCCCACCAACTTCTCGTTGAAGAATCTAATTTAAATTGTACTATAAACATCAAAATAGTATCAGTGAATTGTTCTACTTTGAAACCCAAAGTCTCAAATGAACATATACATTCCTTCACTGTATCTACGAGAGTCAATAATTAACTAGGATTTTCAGCTTGTAAACTTGTTAAACATAAGATTTTCTTTAATAATGATGAAAGTAATTCCCTCTTATTTGAAAATCTTTGACACAGTAAATTCCACGCAATTTCAAAATTCTTATCACAAATAGTTAAAGCCTGAACAATTCTCAATGCACCTCCCTTTAAAGAACATTTTAAATATTGTAATTTTTGTGCTCCCGATAATTTGTCATTATCCACTATCGCCGTTCTAAATAAATCATTAAATGATAACCATTCTTCAACACTACCACTAAATACGGGAAGAGTTAGCTTAGGCAAGCGAATGCTTGATATTTCACAAGAATTAGCCTCCACACTTAAATCTTTAACGTTCTTAGCATTAACTCTAGTTAACATTAAAAATAGCTCATCAATATTATCTTGTATATCCTGTTGTTCTTCAATAAAGGCATCAATATCTTTCGCTTCACAAACTACAAATATGTTACTAAAAATATCCGAAATTTCAGTCATTAAAGTACTTAATTTAGATTTAAAAAGTTCCAGCTGAGCGAAATCAGCAGAGTCATAGTTCGCAGTAATTTTCTCTTTCAATTTAGTTAACTTAGTCTTAGCTACACGCTTCTTCATTTTAAGCGTAGAAAATTCCATTATCTAATCAGAAAGTATTATCTAATCACAAAAAACCATGTTGTATTCCGTTGTTTAATAATAGTGGACTGTATGAAGATTTGCTACATTACCGGAGATGTACTTTAATAACTTCAGAGTCGTAATGTTAACCGAACCTCTTTATTGTCTTTAAACATCCCATTGGCTGAGGAACGGCGTCAGAACACGGCAAACCTCTAGTTTCGGAAGTGCAACTCAGAAGAAACTTTGCCTCGTTGAAACTCCAGTAATTCACAGCACCAATTGAAGTGCCAAGCGCATGCTTAAAAACACTAGCAAATTTGTGTCTGCGCCGCTCCTCATTTCAACAACAGAAATACAATTTGCATAATAACAAACAAATGGTTTGCAATAAAAGTTAGCCCGTTAATCTTTTTATCAATTAAAAGTATAGCATCTGTATAAATTTACAAAAGATCTAAATACTTGAACTAAATGTCTAAAACAAAATTAGAAACTAATGTTAACTTTCCTCAGTAATTAAAATTTTTATTAATCAAAATAGTTTTCGGCTTTCTTCAGTTTTTGCTAATCAGAGTTCAGCTGTATGTTACTTACAAGTTGATAATGATATAATACAGACATCTGACATTATTATCATAATTATATATATATCAGATAACAAATATGAGCATACAAAAAATAAGCAATATTTTACCAGTCAACTGGATTAGATGCATGCTGTAATAGATATGGAGATCTTTCCAGTGCTAGTCTATTATTATACCTTGGTTTTTCTTCTTTTTTATCACATCCATTGTTATTTTCAATGGTTGTAGATGATGAAGCCATTTTAAATTGCTCAAATGAGTTCTGAATTGAACTGAAATAAAATTTTTAAAAATAAAGCATATCTTAAGATACATAGCAATTTGTACTTAATAGTTATTCACTAAAAAGAATTATATTTCTTCTAAAATACTGGCTTTACTATTCACATGAATTCTGTATCAACTGATCAAAATAAAGGCAAAAAGAATTTGACCCCCTTATATATTTTGGAAATATATAGCACTAAGATATAAACATACAACATCAAAACAAAATCAAATTAAAAAACAAAAAATACTCTCCTTTAAGTACTGGTCTCTTTTCCAATTATATGGTCAAAAGACAAGTGAGTTAATATACAGATATTCAATTAAAAAATGACACACAGTCAGAACACTATCACAGTGAATATAAACAGGTTCACTCTCAGGCTTGAAAAGATAAACGTGTGACTCGAAAGTGACCAATACAAAGACGAGTTAATATTTCCTCCCTTCAGTTTCTAATTGATTATTAGTATTCTACTACAGGTTTCATATTTTTAAGCTTGTTATTGACCTGAAAATCCCACACAAACTGTCATTTATTTAGGACCTTTTTTTCTTGATGACTTTGCAGATACCCATAATAGGAACATACTGGGCACACAAGTAAACAGCAGATTTAGATGTGATATCTGTTATCTTATTTCCTCTGATCCTAACATGATCAGGAATCCGGCAGTATAGAACTTGATATCCATACATCTGCAAGTTTACATTTAGAACTTCAGAACTACAAGATTGTGAGCGTTAGAAAAAATTTTAATGCTTTCAATGCACTATACAAGTCTATAACTTGTGAACTTTTTTGACACATCTCTGAAATGAATAAAAGTGCACAATATAGAGCAGTTAGTTTAGATATCAAGAATAAGCAAGTTTAGTGCAAGCATCTGCAGGGGCGTAGCTAGAGGGGGACAAGGGCGGGGACATCTGTCCCTGGGTACGACATCCAGGGGGCACCAAATTTATGCTGTGAAGTTTTAACAAGAAATGTTTTCGATTCTTGGTAAACAGGAGGGGGCATGAAATTTTCGGTTGTACCCAGGCACTGAAAACCCTAGCTACAGCTCTGAGCATCTGCCCTCCATATGGTCACCTATTACAAATGCTGTCCCATCTAGCTGTTTTTGACAGATCTGTATATATGGGACTATGACTGCTATATTTATGTCTATGCTCAAGAAAAAGATGTTTGTATGTGATCTTCCTAATGGTTCTCTTGTAGTGATGGCGGAAAACATCAAGAATATTGATATATGCATACTCCTGTGCTGGGATTTCAAAATGCTGTACTGCTTGGGTGGACACATCAGACACGAAATGCTCTTCAATCAAAGAGTGAGCTCTTAATGAAAAAGTTGCACAAGATGGCCATGCTTCAAACAGACTCATGTCATCAGGTAAAAGATGAACAGTTTGACAAAATAGTTCAAAATAATGCAGAAGAGACAACTGCTTGTGCTTCAACTGCAGTGATGGTTCATAACAATCAACATACAAACTCTGGACAGGAGATGCCCTGAATGCTCCAGAACATAAATCTGCAGTTTCTGATGATGAATTGGATCTAATTTTAACAACACTGAAAGCAGTGAAGATTCATAACGAATTCTCTAGAGCGGACAGGCTACAGCGGATAAGTGCTCTGTAAATGCAAAATAAGGAGCAATACTTTGTGCTCCAGGAGGTATTCACCAAGACTTTGAAAAAATTTAATATTTTGATACACTTCTTCCTCAGATGTAGGACATGAGGAACGAAGGTCAGCTTTTGGTTGAACATCACTTCTAAAAACTTTACTTCAGGTTCAATTGGAATCACTAATCCATGAAGATCTAATTCAGGCTTTGGATAGAGACCTCACTTTCTATAACAGCACATGCAAACAGTCTTCTGTTTTGAAAACACACATCCTTGTTTTGTCTGACCATTCCTGGATCCCATTCTGTAACTGCCTATCTACATGTCTCATATCTGTCCCATGACAGTTAACTTTGCAGGTCAACAATACATAATGATCCTAAAATAGCGGGAGGAAATTCCTTTAAGACAAAAGTTTATTTTTAAATTGAACAAAGTAATGCTGAGCACACAGCCTTGAGGCATCTGATAAAACAAGGCCAATCCTGATTTTAAAAGCCTTAAAAAGTCTTTTAATGAAAATAGGTTTTCATACAACCAATGGTGTGAAGGTCATACAGTATACCATATCTCCCTGCCTTACCATAAGCTATATAAAAAAAGACAGAGACAAGATGGTTTCTTCTTACAAAGACTTTATGAATGGATGCTTCCAAAAGGAGCATGCTATCCATGGTTGTTCTTCCTTTATGAAAACCACTTTGATCAAGGCACCATAATATTATTCTCTTCCAAGAAATAGGTTATGTGGATGTTTACTTTTTTTTAAAGACCTTACACATGCAACTCATAAGTACAATGGGCCAAAGGAGGGATTCTTCGGATATTTCCCTTGCTTAGATATATGAATAACAATAGATGTCTTAAATCATTGGGGAAAATATGTTCTTTCTACACATGATTGTACAGAGCAAGAAGACAGATGCGTCAGCATTTCATAACTAGTACCATCTAGTCCTAGACTATGTTTTTGTGATAAAATTCTTTTCAGCTTAAGCATCACATAATAAGGCTTACATGGGGCATTATGAATGAATTTGATATCATACAGTTGGTTAAACATGTGATAATTCTGGTGTTGCCAGAAGACATGTTTAAGTGGTCAGATGCTGTTAATAATTTTTGAAAGACATTGCTTAGATGAAGACTTTACTTAGGCAAGTGCTTAATAGCCTGGTAACGCGTTAGATACAATTCAATGTTTTGAGGGGTAGCTAAATATTATCTAAACTGATCTCAAAAATCTAAAACCATCTTGCCATCTTTTAATTAAAAAAACAGCTTGTTCTTTTTATTATTGAAGTTGTCTAAATTGTTCAGGATAACTCGGATACATAAAGTCCATTATTTGTCATTTGGCACAACAAGACTATTACAGAACTATCTACAATTGACTTGGAACTTTTCAACAGTCAATGATACTTAAATAAGTAGATATGCATCATGAACATGATTTTTATAAAAAAAAAAGACCATTATATTACACCCTGTTTTCTGCATTTTCCAATGGACAGCATGTAAGGTAGTGTCATTTTTACCGTTAAAGGGGGTAAAAGAAAAAAAACTGATCTGCATATTGTTCACAAATGAGTCTTGTTTCAGTTTAAATAATGATTCTGGGTGCACTTTCATTTGGTCAGTATCTGAAACGCAACGTTTCATTGCACATCCATGAAAGATACTCCTTTCTTATTGGTAATTTATAAGTTTCGGAAAAAATCATAAAAAATTGCTGAATATGCTCTATATCTAAGACAGATTTCATTATCACACTGAAATACATAGATGAGATTTTGCATCCCCAAAGGGCTCATTTGACTATCAGAAAAGTGTTTCACATATTTATTTAGATTCAGATTCTTTTTTAACTGTTTTATAAATTAAACAAAAAGCAACAAATTGTTGGCTAACACCAAAACATATATTTTTATATACATAAACTAAAACTAAATGCTTACAAGCTAAATAAAAGGCTGGCTACATTTCTCTGAATTTATGAAATTCCTCCTTGATTGAGAACCCCTGATCTTAGGTTGTATAATGTTTTCTCTGTGCCAACAATGAGAAGTAGTGATCTTCAAATGTTCAAATTCTATTTGAATGATCTTGAATAACAAGGTGACTAACTGTTCTCGTGACTAACTCTCTCATGATAACTAGTTCTCATAACTCAAAGCTGTTTGACTCTTGAGGTGATGCTTTAGCGAATATTCAGCTGTCTAGAGACATCCAAATTTAGCTCAAACAGCCAGTAATGGAACAGTTTTAAATTGCATCAAGACAATAGCGTGAACATATGCTGTTTTACAGTTGCCTGCAGTGATCAAAATGCCTTTCCTAATCTTACAATTTGAAATACAATAGAACATATTGGCTAGAAGTATGATTAAGGAAACGCAGCATCTGATAAGAAGCTAAATTGGGGTTAAAAAATAGGTTACTAGTCTAGAAGTGAATTCACCTAATGTTAAACTGACTGAACTAAATAGTAAAAGCTACAAAATGACCTGCCTATATAAGTCTGTTAGAAAGTTTAAAAACATTAGAAATATTCTCTTTATTTTCAGCAATTTTTTAAACCAATTTTATATTAATATTTAACTAAATTTTATAACTGCTAAATTATTACTTTGACTGAAAGTTATACATATTTTGTCAGAAACAGAATAATGGTACATTTTAACTGTAAAATATTCATATTTAACTCAATAATATATTTCTTCTACAATAGAATCTAAAAGATTCTAACCCTTTTGTAAGGCAATGTAGGGCTCGTGAGGTCTCCAGCTCTACATTGTCTAACATCAACATTTTAATACATGAATAAAATTTTTAACTTTGTAAAATTCAAGGTCAAAAAGTATAAGAGAAATACAACGCTTAATAATCTTACATCTTAAAATCCAATACATAAAATTTTAATTATTACCTCAAGTCTTGATAGGCAGGTTTTTATAGTGATTTTTATTTTTAACATTTATCTAAAGAATAAAACTCTTTCATCCAACATGTATGAAAACACTTTACGCGCACATTTTAAAATATACACTGAAAAATTTAAGCACAATGTTTGAAAAAATAAAGAAAAATTTCAACTAATAGACAGATTTGAAAATATATGAAAATAGGTTTTAGCAGGCAGTTCTAAATATGCAAATGTGTTTCAATTTATTTAATTAAAATTTATACTTCGGCTGAAAATTCTGGAATCGTAAGAACACTAGCAGACGAGGATGGGAAAATTCTAAACTTCGTCTATATATCTTTCTCACACACCATACTTTGGAAGACATTGAAGGAAAGCGAAATAAAAAATTTAAGACGAACATTATAATTCTGAAGCATTACGATTTATATTAATATTATATAAAAGCAACAAAAAGATTTAACTAGCTCAGTATCTCTCCTTATTTGACCGTAGAGTCAGATGCGGAAGATGCAGGGATCACATTAGATGTTAAATTGCATCCAATTATTTGATGATGTAGTTACGTACAATAAAAATAATTTCCTCCGCCATTTCCAATTTTAATTAAAATAAGTAATTATACCATAATATTTCTAATCTTATATTTAATTTTTTTCTTTTATCTTAACTCAGAATGAAAGAAAGGAAAGAAAAAGAAAATGAATGTTTATTCAACCGCCCAACCGCTAGATTCCTAGTATTTGTTTCCATTAAATTGGCAACATGATAGTATCGCAGGCCAAGGGGTATTTCTCGTTTGTTCTCGCTGCAGGAGAGTGATTTTTCATTTTTCCATTTAAATCCTGAAGTTATATAGCTTTTAGATAAAGTTGTCATTTTTTGATTTCATGATGTTTAGTAAAATTCGACCGTTATATAAATGCTTCACACTGTTACGAACAGTTAATGTGGCAAAAATGAGTCAAGATTCTTCAAAGCAGTTTATTAACGTGATCGAAGACGAGAAAAAAAGTTCGTATTTTCTTTTATCTCGGTGGAGTAACATGCTGCACTCCTTTGTATATTTCATTCAGAAATTCTGTTCGCTTAAAAACCCATTAAAACAATAATGCATGGCATCGCTGTTTATTTTCGGATAGATAAATATTTAGATAGCTAATAACGTATATAAGGAAGAGACACTAACTAGGGTAAAATGAAGCTGGAAACCCGCTTAAATTACTTTATATGAAGGTCTAGCGATACTAATCTGAGATGCTTAACATAAGTTTATCATCATCGTATTATTTAATTATATAATATGATGATGATACATCATCGTTTAGTGACTTCATTTTTTCATTAGCTGTTATTTTCATATTGAATGAAAATATCCAATATTAACTCTCCCTCGGTCTTCTAATTGACTTGCTTGAATATTATTCATGTGTGATTTTATGTTAGCTGCATGTATACACATAAAGTGTTAGACTTGTTCAGAAGAATGAAATCTAAAGTTAACAATATTTAAATATGCACTTTAATAAATCTCTGGGAAACTTTTTTATCAATAGACAGTGCACAGTTATTGTGGAAGCACTTCCGCAAAGCGCCCGTTGGCGCTTCGACAAAGAACCCGTTGCAGTTATACTCGCCAAGCTCACCAACGGTTGATCGACGTCGACGATGAGCGGCGTACGGTTATTAAACATATGGAAGTAAGCCGCGTAAAGGTGATATTTAGTGCATATAATCAAAATAAGTTAAATAGTAAATGATATAAATTCAGGTTAGCAGAGAAAACGGAAGCACTTCCGCAATATATAAAAGCATATGAATGTAAAATTAACCGATTAAATGTGATATACAAAAATACATTTGTATTAAATTAAGCACGGAAAACAATATATTAAACTTAACGGAAGTGAAATAATAATGTAATAATGAACTCTTTTCTTGACAAAGTTATCTATTTAATGGGAAAAATTAGTAAAATTCGGATCTGTCTTTGAATATCATTCAGTATTATAAAATTTCAAAATATTTCTGTTTTTAACAGTGCAGTTTCTGAGGAAATTATAAAAGCATAAAATCAAAAAGTACTTTAATAGTTAATATCTTCATTGTATAATTTCAAAGTATTTCCAAAACTATGAAAATCCATTATCAACACATAAATAAAACCATCAAATATTCTCATTTTAAATAGAAACTGAATTGCAACTATCTGGTTACATGAAAGTTTTTTTAGTAGTAGATTATATTCTTCTTATAGTTATTTCTTTTATTTTATAAATGTATTGCACAAAAAAATCAAAATATTCGTGTTTCCGATTATCATTCACCCCCCTCTCGCCATTATTTTCTTCCACGAACAAGCATCTTGTCTTCGAAAACTTCACTAATTATATGAAAATGTTTGTATCTATTCATTGTTAAAAATTCATAAAAATAACGTTAAAATCATAACGTGAAAATCTGAAAAAATAATAAGAAATATGTGAAAAAAATGTTTAAATCTGTAAATGCGAACAGCGAAGGTGGTAATTGAACTGACGGGTTACCAGGTTTGAACTGTTATCGCCAATATTGGCGTTGTTTACATTTAAATCTGTTGAATCTGATGCGTTACCAGGTTTGAACTATTATCGCCAATGTTGGCGGTGTTTACATTTACTGGGCGCTTTGCGGAAGAAAACCCGTTATTGTTTTAAAATGTTGTTTTATTCATTTTGTTTAATTATATGGTAAAACTGCATATTACGGGCCAGTTTGGCGCATTTTCGAAAAGTCGCCAAATCGGTCTCATCATATCGCCATATTAGACGGTTGCGAATTTGAATGAATCTTGTTAAACATGCAAAAATATCTAAAACAGAAGTTCAAGAAAAACAACGATAAAGTCTTTGAAAGTTAATAACTATTTACTAAGTATTTTATGGCATCAACAATATTAAAACTTTTCATAATATATACCATTTTTAAGACGGTAGCAAAATGGAGTAAAACATTTTAGGACGAAATTTAAGAAATTGTAATAAGCAGTAAATGAGCTATAAATGATCAGAAAGCATTGATTCATATTTAATCTAGAACTTTAAAAAAAAATGCAGAAGAAATAAGAGATAAAATTCAAAATTTCGATTTAGTGAAACATGAGCAATAGTATAGTAAAAAAAAAGTGGTTAAAAAATTTTAACTACGTAATTTATATGTTTACAATAAATTTTTATTTATAATAAATAGTAGAAACTCACATTTGTTTATATCCACACTAAAATGTAACAATACAATGGAGATGAAATTCAAAAGGGCGCACTGATTCAACACCGACTCTATGACTCATTTCAACCATGTGCTTAACCACATATAATAGACACACACCTCCATTCACACAAATCTGTTGCATCTTTTATTTCAAGTAATTTCATACTATTTTTAGACTTGGGACATTCGTACATATTTGCAGTCAAACCATAATTCATGCACCATTCTATTACACATCTTTCGCTCTTATCTTGCAACCGAATCAAATAAGTAAAATCCACACGTTCAACTCTTTCGACTTCAGCCATTTCGCTCGCACAATTTACTAGAAGCACAGTGAAATGACGGAAATTAAAAAAGCCCGCTTAAATGCTAAAAACTGTAACCTTAAATCCTAACGATTTTCATGATGCCAAGAGGTTACCAAATTTGGCATGATTTTGCTTCATTTGGCGACTGGTACCTAATCTGCAGTCTAGCTAATTATATTATTCTTACTTCTGTGTTGTTATTCTTATGTTTTATTGATTAATTTTTACTCTATGGTACTGCTTGGTGAATTGTTTCTTTTTTGGTGCCAAGATGGATGCCACAAAGGATCTGCACCATCTTGAAACTGGTGCCGATCCTTCCACCCGCTATACAAAATAACAAATAATATCAGAAATTTTTTTGGTACTTTTCCATTAGCCTGGTGCAAAACAGTGAATGGGATAAAAGTCGAAAACATTCACCTATAAACACATATTAATAGTGAGCAAAACAAGTTTAACTATAAACAAATATTAATGATTTGTGAACAAAACAGTTTTACCCAAAAGAATGCTTATAATTATTGGTTTTTCCAGAATATGGTGATGTCCTTGAGGATTTTCTCAAATGGATCGTTTACTCCTTGTCTGCACATAAATTCAGCGAAGTACGACTGCAAATGATGGCGAGAAGTTCTTCGATGTGTTTTATTTCTCCATTTAGCACTGTCTCAAAGTCATTCAATTTTCTCTGTGTTTACGCCAGTGTCGGGATCAACAAAATTCTGTGTATCTGTGATTGACTTTGAAATCTTGTAAACCATCTTCTTCCATTTTAGTTGTGCAGTAGCGCTTCCAGGAATCGGAATAGATGATTCACTTTTCTTCAGTGTGATTTGTTATCCCATCTAACAGTACTGGTAAAGAACGGTTTGGAACTTTAACTAGAAAGCATTCGTGGCAAACACCACCAAATATCCACTGTTGTAGAAGAATTTGACTAGCATTGTTCTTTTGTTTTGTAAATAAGCTCTCGTCTATCTCAACTATTTTTTCTGGATCATCGATTTTTTTTTTTTGACGTTCCGCTAATACTTCTACACAAACTTCTCTTAAGTAGTTGTCAGAATCTATAACTGTATTATGATTCATATCCAGTTGTTTTTCACACCATTTGACTGATGTCATCTCTTCGCTCCAGCAGTAAATAAATCTCAAAGATCTTAGAAAACTCGATCTGAAAGATTGGAACCATGTACCATTGCGAATTCTCTTCTTCGTGCAGCATGTTAAAAGATTGCACTGCCAACGTACTCTGTCACAAAAAGACAGTTTCATTTCTTGATTCTGATCGCATGTTGCATTCTTTGCCAATATACCTTTCTCTTGAGAAAAACAGATGTTTGAAATGCGCTTTAGCCCACTGCTTAGCGGCGATTGTTTTTGAATGAGCAATAAACGCGCCAACATGGATAACTCCGTATATCCACCAACATGGCTGACTGTTTGTACGTTGCCTACATTGTGCAATTCGCTGAAGTTTTTTTTAAGTTTAAAAGGAATGCTGTGCACATTGCATTTTCTTGTAATTTATTTTCGTTATTTTAGCTTATTTTGTTCATTTGTGTACGTTGCCTACATTGTGCAATTCGCAGATTTTTTTTTTTAAGTTAAAACGGAACGGTGTGTACATGGTATCGTTTGTAATTTTAATGCCCTTGTGGAGAACTTTATTATTATTATTGTTGTTGTTAATCGTCCACTTACCCGAGAGAGGGCGCTACCAGCTTTCTCCCTCTTCTCCACTAGAAGAAAATTCGGACTGAGTACTCTGTTCCTGGCTGCCGTCGGAGGAGCATACGCTCACCTCTCTTCCATTTTCGTAATGTCTTCGTAGCTGAATTACGATTCCGATATTCTTGCCGCATGGACTTGTTACTTGTAAAAATGCTCATTGCGTGAACTGAATACGATACGACTGTGTATGTGT
The DNA here is from genome assembly GCA_000611955.2 of Stegodyphus mimosarum. Classification (NCBI taxonomy): domain Eukaryota; kingdom Metazoa; phylum Arthropoda; class Arachnida; order Araneae; family Eresidae; genus Stegodyphus; species Stegodyphus mimosarum. Next base: position 165,583 of record KK113506.1, read on the forward strand.
GAACTTGTCTTGAAATATATATTCTTTCTAGCATTAAATAAAAATGTTAAATATCACCGAGCCAAGCTATCATCGCCTTACCTGCAGCAACAACACACACAACCAAAAATGGCGTGCATAAATCAAAGCGCCATAAAATGGTGACCCGTCAAGTTAGTGAGCACGTGCCTCCTACAACCTGCTTGCATCGTCCAGTTCTGTGATTATAATGTGCTGTGAAGTGGAAATATCGTCTGTTCATGCCAACTAATAGCGTAATCCATCATTATTTTCGTGTTATCGTCAAAATTGTGTGAAAAACAGTTGTGCTTGCTTAACAACGTGCTTGTGAATTCTCATGCGAAACGACAAAGTGCTTTGAAGTGTTCTACATATAAATCATACAACGTGGTTACATATTGCAAAATGAGTTTTTCTTGGAATATTTTTTCTATATGTGAATTGTGTTACGCTGAATCTGCTACTGACTGAGCCAATATTTCTCGTATAATTCGGAGGTAAGCCACGCAAATTCTTAGTAGTACTTATGCTTATATTCGGATAGCTTACCTACAAAAGTGTTTTTCTCACGTTAATGTTTACATTAACTTTATTTATTTTACACTAGTGTCGTATGTGAACTTTTTAGTGACTGATTATTGTGTATTTGTGTCATATTAGCATTATATATTTGTTTTGTGAATCATGTCTCCACCACAACCCATCGCAGACGGTCTTAATATTTCACGTGTTTCCGTCAAACCTCCCCCATTTTGGAAAGTAAACCCCACTTTGTGGTTTGCACAACTAGAGGCCCAGTTCGATATCGCCGGAATCACTGTCGACTCCACGAAATTCAATCATGTGATATCTGCAATTGAATCCGATATTCTCAATAGCGTTTGTGATATCGTTTTACGCCCACCAGTGACTGGCAAATATGATACACTAAAAACACGCTTAATTGAATTGCATTCTGAAAGTGAGGAGTCAAAGATACGTACACTTCTTCAGGGGCTAGAACTTGGCGATCAGCGCCCTTCACAATTACTTTGCCGCATGCGAAACCTCGCTGGAGAGACCGTTGGAGAACCCTTGTTGAAATCCCTATGGATATCTCGTCTCCCGCAGAATACACAAAGTATTCTTGCTGCCTTAAGTGATGACCTCCCAAAACTCGCAGTTGTAGCTGATAAAATTACAGATCTCACAACTCTCCCGCACATAAATAGTGCTGCCACGGCATCTGCCTCTCCCATTGAACAGCAAGTTGCAGAGCTGACAAAGCAAGTAAATGAACTTTCGCTAGCAATCAAAAAGAGCCGTGAGCGTTCCTGTGAACGAAGAGACAGTTATCCCCAACGCAACAGTAGGCGTAGTAGATCCAATAGACGCTATCGACAGTACAAAGAACCTTGCAACGACATCTGTTTCTACCATACTAATTTTGGTTCCAAAGCACGAAAATGTGTTTCTCCGTGCAATTTCCGGCAGTCGGAAAACTAGATCGGCGATCGCTTGTCGGCCAACGTTGCGACCGCCAAATTAATCGAATTCTTTTGGCCGATTCATCCTCAAAGCTGACCTTTTTAATTGACACCGGAGCCGATTTATCTGTCATTCCCAAAAGTTACAGTCAGCATGCCAAAAAACCAGCTGCATTGGTACTCTTCGCCGCTAACGGCACTAAAATTGCAACGTATGGCACCAAACTTTTGACCATCAATTTAAACTTGCGTCGCTCATTTACTTGGCCTTTTGTCCTGGCTGACGTCAATCAACCCATCATAGGTGTTGACTTTCTCACGAAGTTCAACTTACTTATAGATGTTAAAAACAACCGTTTAATTGATGGGCAAACAAAACTATATTCTTGTGGTAGACTTCCCAGTGTGAACCCACTCAGTACTAGCATCCATATTTTGATGGGTAACTCAAAATTTGACAAAATTCTTGCCGATTACCCTAACTTGACAAATCCTTCGCAAACTTTTGAGAGGGCAACAACGTCAACAATTTTCCATCACATCGAAACAAAAGGACCTCCTATTTTCTCGAAACCTAGAAGATTATCTCCAGAATTACTTCAAGCTGCACGTCAAGAGTTTGACTTTCTCCTATCAAAAGGCATCATTCAGCCTTCAAAAAGTCCCTGGGCAAGCCCCCTACACATGGTTCGTAAGGCTAATGGCGACTGGCGACCATGCGGGGATTATCGTCGTTTAAACGCCGTTACAATTCCGGATCGTTATCCCGTACCCCATATTCAGGATTGCACTCAAATGTTTTCAGGAAAGAACATATTCTCAACACTTGATTTAGCCCGTGCCTATCATCAAATTCCTGTTAACCCTGCAGACATTCCGAAAACGGCCGTCACTACCCCTTTTGGTCTTTTTGAATTTTTGGCTATGCCGTTTGGTTTACGAAATTCAGGCCAAACTTTCCAACGTTTTATACATGAAGTTTTATTTGGATTGGATTTTTGCATCCCTTATTTTGACGACATCCTTATTGCATCAACTAGTGAAGAAGAGCACATCCGTCATCTTCGTCAAGTGTTTGATCGTTTGAATAAACACGGTTTGACCTTAAATCCTAACAAATGTGTACTCGGAAAACCGTCTGTTTCCTTTTTAGGTTGCCTGATTACTGCCTCAGGCGTAAAACCCCTGCCTGATAAAACCAAAGCAATTGCCGACTTCCCAAAACCTACCACTATTGTCGAGCTCAGACGTTTTTTAGCCATGATAAACTTCTATCGTCGCTTCTTACCAAAGGCAGCTGAGACCCAAGCTTCACTGAATGAACTCTTAAAAGATTCACGTAAAAATGATAAACGCCCCATTCCTTGGAACGACGAACTTAATCAGGCATTTGAAAAATGTAAACACGACCTTAGTAATGCTGCAACTCTCTCTTATCACTCTCCTAACCAAAAGCTGAGTGTTATGGTCGACGCGTCTGACATTTCCATCGGAGCTGTCTTAAACGTTCGACACTCTAATGACTACCAGCCGCTAGGATTCTTCTCCCGTAAGCTGTCCCCCACCGAACAAAAATACAGCACGTATGACAGAGAGCTATTAGCTATTTATGCAGCTATAAAATATTTCAGGCATAATCTCGAGGGTCAACACTTCACTATCTTTACTGATCACCGACCTCTAACTTATGCATTCACATCAAAATCAAATTCTGCTTCCCCGAGACAAATTCGGCATTTAAATTACATAGCTCAGTTCAGCACTGATATTCAGCATATATCAGGTTCCAGCAATGTCGTCGCAGACACTCTCTCGCGTATTCAGGGCATCGATGCCAATGCACCACTGGATTTCATGCTTATTGCTCACTCGCAAGCCACTGATGAGGAGTTAAAACGTCTGAGTGAAGACCCGAACTGCTCATTGAAATTCCAGTCATTGCAACTTACTCCGGACCTCCAACTATTGTGCGATACCTACAACAACAGACTGCGACCTTATGTACCACTCGACTTCAGGAAGAAAGTTTGACTGTTTCCACAACCTATCGCACCCAAGTATCCAGGCTTCCAAAAAGCTCATACAAGAGAGATTCGTTTGGCCATCCATGCAAAAGGACATTGCCAATTGGACTCGTTCCTGCATCATGTGCCAACGTTCAAAAGTTACTCGGCACACACACAGCCCTTTGAAAAAAATCGCAATGCCTTCCGAACGATTCGACCATGTCCATATAGACATTGTCGGTCCTCTGCCACCATCTGACGGTTATCGATATCTACTCACCTGCATTGATAGATTTACTCGTTGGCCAGAAGCTTTTCCCATTCAGGACATCTCTGCCGACTCTGTGGCTCGACAGTTCATCTCCGGTTGGATTGCACGATTTGGTGTACCATCAGTTGTGACAACTGATCAAGGTCGACAATTCCAGTCACACCTTTTCGCTTCCCTGACATCTTTGCTTGGAATACGCCGAATTCGCACTTCACCATACCATCCTTCCGCCAACGGCTTAGTGGAACGTTTACA
>KK113506.1:170530-226487 GCA_000611955.2 Stegodyphus mimosarum
TTTTTTTTTAAGTTAAAACGGAACGGTGTGTACATGGTATCGTTTGTAATTTTAATGCCCTTTTAAAAAAAATTCCTTCTTTCTTCGATGCCATTTTGGTTACGTTTTCGCGGAGCGTGTCGGGAAGGTTATGTAACGGCATAAAATGTAAATAATTAATTTAAACCTAACTGACAAATATTTTAATGATCATAATGTTCGTTTTGCATATTATTTTATTATCTTTTTGTGGCAACAGTTTCCATACTAATTTATGCTTTAGAATTCTATGTTTTGTTTACAATAGGTTTTCGCGGAGCGTGTCGGGAAAGTTGCAATTGCAAAGACGTTTCGCAGAAACGTGCCGAATTGGCGATTTTCAAAACATCGCCAAGCAGTGGGCTAAAGCGCATTTTCACCAAAGAGATCTTCAGCTCTGGCAGAATTCCAAATTTTCAGCATTTTTTAAAACAAAAATTAAAATGGAAGAAAAAAACGAAAGCATGCTTTGTATTGAATAAATTCAGAGAATAGAGCACATGGCCCCAAACAACTGAAGAATTATCTAATCGTGGCCACATGTTCTATTCAAATACTATGATAAATCTAAAATGATGTATAAAAGAAATTAAACAAACAAAAAATAAATAAATAAGAGAAAGAAAGAAACAGTTTTTTACAGATGATTCAGTATTTCTCATTCAATAAATTCAGTTCTAATTCCGTTGACTTAATAAATATTTGTTTATAATTGAACGTTTTTGGCTTTTATTCCATTGACTGTTTTGTGGCCAGCTAGCGGAAGAGTACCAAATTTTTTTTAAAGTCAATTCCTACATAGGTCAACAGAGAAAAATTTTTTAAATACAAAAGATTTTTTTAATATGTGAAAAAACTGTATTAACATCAAGTGTCATCCACTGCAAGTTTTAAAAAATGTTGAACTTGAGTGGATGAATAAAAAGAATTTTATTAACGATTGAAAATTTGAACAAGATATAGGGAGAATGTGAGCTAATAGTAGGAATTTAAAAAAAAAGATATCAAACACTTACACAAACTCGGTGTCCATGTAACAATCAGCCTGTTTTAACTTAAAAAATAATAGAGAATTTCACAAACTAGGCATTGCGCACTAACTTAACTTTATCCATGTACACATTGATCTGTTTTCACATAACAAAATCAGAAAGTTAAAACTATCATATTAACTAGACAAAATTCGTTGCTGTCTTAACACACAGACATGAACAAGTAACCAAAAATACAAATTTCCTAACATAAAAACGGGTAAAACTGCATATTACGGGCCAGTTTGGCACGTTATCGAAACGTCACCAAATTGGTTATTTTCGCGCATTTTTGAAAATCACTAACCCATCATATCACCATATTAGATGGTTGCGAATTTGAATGAATCCTGTAAACATGCAAAAAATTTATCATGTAAACATGAAAAAATATCTAAAACAGAAGTTCAATAAATACAACGTTAAAGTAGTTGAAAGTTAATAATTATGTATTTTATGGAATCAATAATATTAAAACTTTTCATAATATCATATACCATTTTTAAGACAGTAGCAAAATGAAGTAAAACGTTTTAGTACGAAATTTAAGAAATTGTAATAAGCAGTAAGTTGGCAATAAATGATCGGAAAGCATTGATTCATATTTAAGCTAAAAAAAAAAATGCAGAAGGAAAAGGAAGATAAAATTCAAAATTTCGATCTACTGAAACATGAGTAAACTACTGTATAGTAAAAAAACAAAAAGTGCTGAAACATTTTAACTACGTAATTTATATTTTTACAATAAATTTTTATTTATAACAAACATTAGAAACTTTCATTTGTTTATATCTATACTAAAATGTAATAATACTAAGGAGATGAAATTCAAAATGACACTGTCATTTCAAGCACGTGCTTAACCACATATAATGGACACACAAATCTGTCGCATCTTTCCTTTCAACTAATTTCGTATTATTTTCACACTTAGGACATTCGTACATATTCGCAATCAAACCGTAATTCATGCACCATTCTATCACATCTTTGGCCCTTATCTTGCAACCAAATCAAATAAATAAAATCCTCTGGCTGGCATCTCTTTCAACGCCAGCCATTTTGCTCACACAATCTACTAGGTGCACAGTGAAATGACAAAAGTTCAAAAAGCTCGCTTACTCTACTATAATTTATACTATAAACTCTAATCTTAAACCTTAATGATTTTCACGATGCCAAGAAGTTACCAGATTTGGCACGATTTTGCTTCATTTGGCGACTGGCCCCTAATCTGCAGTCTAGCCTAAAGTCGTTAAACAACAATGCAGAAACACAATAAATAAATAAAACACCAATTTTTTTAATATACCTTTCCTTCACGTGCATACGTTGACAGTTCCCTCCAGCAGTTTCTTCACCCTAAGCAATTCAATTAAATTTTTGGTGGTTTTGGATCATCCGCTGTTAATGGCAGATAAAAATGCATAATAGCATCCAAGAAAGCCATAAATACATTTTTCCCACTTGCTTCTGCTTGCAGCACACATAATCGGCCAAATAATAGGACAAGCCGTCCGTTTTCTTCCTGGCTAAACCATGTTTAATTGCACTCCACGTGCCTTCTATTTTATTAATATCAGCACCTGTATCCGGATCCTTAAATTGCATACTATGATTTACAGTTAGGTGTCCAAAGCCTTCATCTGAAAGGCAACTGTGCAGCTTCCAGCAGTCTGAAATTATTGTCGTCTCTGGAAGAATGTACTCTTTTTATAACACTAAGCAAACATTCAGACGACCTTTCAGTCACCACTTTAAAACATTATGCACATGCAACCAAACACGGCAATTGAAAATCTCTGGTCCATACTAAAGGGTTACTATTACAAAAAAAAACCAGAATCTCAATTTATCACAACACATTTGGCGATATTCACACAATTTTCACCAACGCTAATTTTGCCAACATTATCAACATTAGGCTTACCAAAAAACTATTTCACACAGCAGTCTTCCAGATTTCACGAACAACAAATACCACTTAGCGATGTTTTCAGACAGAAACGAAATGAAACCGTACAATAAATATCAACCAGTTTGTGATTACCTACTGTTAATTTTTTATCATTAATAAAAAAAAATAAGTTGATGTTTTATAAAAGTGTTCATGCAACTTCAAAACCTGTTGGTTGATTTTAATCAAGACAAAGCACATGAGCATTTAACTTCAAGATCCAGGTTTTTACATTACATGAGAAAAGGAACTGAATGAAGTGAAATAGACAGTGCATCAGTTACATCGAATTTATTACAAAATCCATATAATTTTATTTTAAACTAATCACCTGTAAGTGAAGGTCAGTATCTGGATTTGTTTTCAACTGTTTTTTTAAAAACATTGAACAAAAAGGGACAGTGACAAGCACGATAACTTATCTGTAAGAATATGATATTTTTCCCTGGGTGATTAGTGAGGAAAAGATCCACCTATTTGTCTTCATTTAACTTTTTCTCATGGACTATAGTCAGTAAGTTTTTATGTATTGAAACCATTTAATCAATTATTCACAGAAAAACAAGTCAGCAGGGTCTGCCATTTCCTGCTCCACACTGAGTAGCAAAATTCATAGTAAACTTTCTTTGAGCCTTATTTAATGTAATGAATGTGTAGGACATAGATGTCCCATTGGTAAAACTGCATATTGCGGGCCAGTTTAGCACGTTTTCGAAAAGTCGCCAAATCTGTTATTTTCGCGTGTTTTAGAAAATCACTAACTCATATTGCCATATTAGATGGTTGTGAATTTGAATGTAAATATGCAAAAAATTGATCATGTTAACGTGCAAAAATATCTAAAACAGAAATTCAAGAAAAACAACGATAAAGTATTCGAAAGTTAATAACTATGTATTTTATTCGATCAACAATATTAAAACTTTACATAATATCATATACCATTTTTAAGACAGTAGCAAAATGGAGTAAAATGTTTTAGCACGAAATTTAAGAAATTGTAATGAGCAATAAATGATTGGAAAGCATTGATGCATATTTAAGCTAAAAAAATTTTAAATGCAGAGGAAAAAGGAAGATAAAATTCAAAATTCGATCTACTAAAACATGAGCAATAGTATAGTTAAAAAAAAAAAAAAGTGGTTAAATAATTTTAACTACGTAATTTATATTTTTACAATAAATTTTTATTTATAATAAACAGTAGAAACTCACATTTGTTTATATCCACATTAAAATGTAACAATACAATGGAGATGAAATTTAAAATGGCGCGCTCATTTCAACCACGTGCTTAACCACATACATAATGGACACACACTTCCATTCACACAAATCTGTTGCATCTTTCCTTTCAACTAATTTCATACTATTTTTACACTTAGGACATTCGTACATATTCGCAATCAAACCATAATTCATGCACCATTCTATCACTCATCTTTAGCCCTTATCTTGCAACCGAATCAAATAAGTAAAATCCACAGTTTCAACTCTTTTGACACCAGCCATTTTGCTCACACGATCTACTAAAAGCACAGGGAAATGACGAAAATTCAAAAAGCCCGTTAAAATACTATAACGATTTTCTTGACGCCAAGAGGTTACTAGATTTGGCGGGATTTCGCTTCATTTGGCGACTGGCCCCTAATCTGCAGTCCAGCCGTCCCATTTTCCAGGAAAAGGTTGAGATTCAGTAATTTTAATTTTTTTTTTGTAATTATCTATTCAACTGCTTTTATTTTATTCAACAAACTGCTTTTTGTATAAATAGTAGCAATGAGATGTATTTTTGTATAACAGAAGTCATGGTTTTAATATATCTTTCTGTTTCTCCAAACTTAAAAATGTGGAGGGAGTGGAGTGGCAAATCAAATTACCTTTCATTTTTTGTTATTATCTGCTTGGTAATTTACAGAAAGGCCTATTTAAATGTACCAACAACAATTTCCGTATGAATTATAAGCTTTCTTGATAAAAGTTTACAATTGGGTGCCCCCCTCCAAGATCGGTGCCAGTAAGGCACAATTTCAAGATGGCCGCTACAAAAAACCAAAAATAAGAAGTCAAAGAATTGCACAAACTCGGTGTTCATGTACACATCGATCTGTTTTCACTTGAAAAACATCAGAAAATTGTGTACTGCTTTGTCCATGTACACATTGATCTATTTTTCCTTAAAAAAAATCAAGAAGCTAAAACCATGTTAAAACTATCATAGTAACCAGAAATGGGGTTTCATTGCCAAAATTGAACAAAATTTGTCACCATTTGAAGGGGCACCCAATTCTACACTAAAGCCACTTTTTCGATAAAAACCAATGTGTATTAGAAAGAAATGGAAGCCCTAATATTGCAATGTTCAAAATCTGCTCAGAAAAGTCATGTTGCATTACTTATATATAGCTGTTAGAAGATATTAGAGAAGACTTGTATTAAGTGGCATCATCCAGGACACCATAGTTTGTGTTTTAACACAGATAGAGTTTAAGCATCTTTTAGCCATTTGGTGGTATACTATATTTTGACCATTTGTTATAATGATATATTTGGGTTAGTGTGATCAGAAATAAATTCCTGTCATGCCACAATCACATTATTTTCCAGAAAACTTTAAGGAGATTAGGAAGAGGGAGTGAATGAAGAGCAATGTGCAGAGACGGAGCTAAGGGATGAAAGAATCAAGAATCAGGATTGAGAGAATTGACTTACTCTCTTAATCCATCTCCTTGTTTTTTTCTTTTCTGCTAAATTTCTGGATTGGTTTCTTTCAAGTATAGTTTTGAAGTTCCCTAAAACCCAATCTCTACATAAAACTAACAATAAAATATGGAATAAAAAGAATTTGTCACAAAAAGTTTGAGAATAATAAAAATTAAACTTCTCTTTTGCCTGGGAAGAAAAGCATTTTTTCCTGAACTGGGAATTGAACTTCCCTGGTTTCCTTCCAACAAGAGTTCTGGGAGAAATCGCTGCTCCATTTTATTGAATAACTGACATCTCTGATCAGAAGGCATTCTCTCAATCCTACTATGAATGATAGGAGCACGTATGTATGTTTTAATCAGGGCTGGCACTAAATTTTTTGCTGCTTAGTTTATTTAGTATGTTGACACAGCTAAATTCTGCTGTCCAGTGTGGCACCCTGTTTCAAATTTGCATTAACCCTGGTTCAAATAGATGGTAATTTGATGGTGACTAAATAAGAATTTTTTATGTTTCAAGAAGAAATGTCCATTAAGCATTTTCCATAAACTTAACCAGTGATTTCTTCGTAAATTTATCGACTTGTATATTTCTAATTCAAACTATAATTACTTCCATTTAAATAATTATTACTGTCTTACTTTTATATGCAGAGACAGCAAATGTGGTAATGCAGAGACAACCAGTGAATAGTTTAAACTTAGAATTACTTCAGCAGTTGACAGCAGCTATAAAGAAACTGGAAGAGAAGAAGTATAAAGGCTTCATCTTGTCTTCGGTATGTAACTGAGAAACATATTGTTTATCAATTTTTGTTGAAATTTATCTATCATCTACACATCAATGTACAAGCTGCTGCAGTAATGTGATAATATGAAAGGAAATGCAAACAGTACCTTTAGGGTTGGGTATTTGTTAAATGTTGGGTAAACTGTTATAATTATACATGAGGTAAAAACTCTTCAGCATAAATAGTAATTATAAAATAGAAAAAAAAATGGTTAATCTCTATTTTAGGGTGCCCCTTGGATTATCGCCAAGTTGTATCATTTATCACCAAATTGTTTTTTCATTTATGGCAGCCTGAGTAGTTGAATGTTATGGAAACCCTATTATGACTTGATTTGTTGCCCGATTGTAGTGAATTTGACTGATGGGAAAATATTTGTAAGGGCTTATTTCTTCATTGGATCATTGGGTGTTGGTAGGAAGTACGTTAAGTATTTTGTGCTTTGCATCATAAACTGGCTGCCACTGGTAAACTGGGTGTTTGGCAGTATAGAACAACAGAGCGGAAAGTTTTTAGTCCAAAGGGGTTTTGGCCCACCAGCGACCGAGCGGTAAAGATGCTGAACACTGGTAGTTCGGTGCTAGGTTCGAATCCCGCGAACGGGCTGGCTGCATGGGCGTTTTCGTGATTTTCCCCATGTGTAATGTGTATGCGAGCCAGTTTCCCTTAGAAAGTCCTCCACAAAGGCATACCTCCCTTTAGGCAGATAGCCCTCGTGTGCTTTGCCATAATTGAATAACCTAACCAAAGGGGCTTTGTGCCTGAAGGGCTATTGTTTTAATTTTGTGATTTTGCATTGAATCCCTATAAACGCCTGTATCACTTTCCAGATTGTTGCCACCAAAAGTTATCACCTTGTATTATATTTAAAGAAATTAAATAATGAAGAATCTGCATAAATATATGTATATTTCTCCAAATGTGATAAAACAACGGTGCACTGCGCAAAAAAAGAGGGGACAGTTCTATTTCTCGCGTTCTACGGGACCGATTGATGAAATTCAACTAGCGTTTCTCATGTCTCGAAAGCGCAACTTACGGTATTTATTAGATTTATATATAGCATTATTCTAACTTAGGTATTTTGACACAAAATCAGACTTTTTCTTAAATGGCATACCAATTCTTTTACATATTTTGATTTTACGGCTTGAATTATGCCAGACTGCCAAATTTTGTAAAAATTCCATGAGTAGTTTTTAAAATATTAGCTCTCAAAATTTTAGCTCCTCAATGTTTATTGAATTTGGTATATATTTATTAATAACTCTTTCTTTACTAAACTTACTTGATTCCTTCTTTTAGAATTTGAAATTTAGGTTCATTCCAAATAAAATTCACCCATTTTTTATGATTTTTTTTAAAAAATTGTATTTTAAATAATTTTTATAAATTTTTCGAAAAAAATTTTGAATTAAAACCTATAACATTTTTATGATCATCTTAAAGTAGTTGTATTTCTAACCATACCTGCAAAAAATTAGAGCTTTTTATTCAAAATTTCCGAAGATATACATGAATTTATATATCGGCACATTTTAAAATTTAGCATAGTTTTTTAAAGCGATAATAACGAAAATGTGGTTTACGCACTGTGTTAAAATTATTTCAAAGAAGGAAGGATGTGGCTTTTTTTCCGCTCATGCACAATGGAAGAGATAGGAAAATAGGTTGCCATGTATTAAGAAATTCGTAAAGTTAAATTCTTGAATTTCTCCGTAAATTTTGCACCAAATTTTACAAAATTGAATGTTTAGGCATAACTTGAGTCGTAGAATCGAAATATGTTAAAAAAAATTGGTATGTTACTTCAGAAAAAAACCCATTTTGTGTCAGAATACCTATGTTAGAACAATGCTATATGTAAATCTAATATATATCCTAAGTCGCACTTTTGAGACATGAAAAACGCAATTTGAATTTTGTCAATCAGCCCAGTAGAACGGGAGATATAGAACTGTCCCCCCCATACGTGTCCACCCGAATGTGTGCATCTGGAAGCCCAAATTTAGAATTTGTTTTGTTATCTTTTTCATATTTTATAAAACTTAAACAAATTTTTGAGGAACAAACTCAATGATTTAAAAGCGAGCAATGGCAACACTCTACGGGAAAAACAAAACCTTTTTATCTAAAGCGTGCAGAACTGTGTATCAGAAATGCTAAAGATATACTCATTTTAAAATTATTTTGCGATACTGTTATTGAACTGAATTTTATGGTTTAAGTACAAAGAACATGATATATAATAACTACAGGTAACACACAAAACATTATTTAGACGTAATTTAAAATCTGAAATCTTTCAGGCTTTTTTTTTTTTTTTAATTTAAATTCTTTAAGCTTTTTCTTTCTTTTCTTTTTCCCCCATGATATTTTCTCTTTAATTTTGTACATAGATATAATTTCCTGTTTGAGTCAAAATTCCATTGTTCAAGTTCTATAATTGCTGTGATAAGAATTCCTATTAAACTGCTTATTAAAATCATTTTATTTTCAATGACGTTTCATCATTTTATTTTTTCATGCAAAACTTTCTAGATGCAAATCTATACTACGGGTTTTGTTGTGCCTTGATTGATTGATGTTTGGGGCTTTGTCATATCATCTGTATCAGGCAAAACTTCTATTATATCATCATTTATCATCCCTTCTCCACATTACTTCGTAAATTTCATTAGCTGGAAAATTCTGCCTTTTGCTTTTGGTATCCGAAAACCTCAAACTTAGGGCTATCATCATCATCACCATGAAGTATCATTGCTGATCAAAATTGTGGCAAACGTTTTTGTAAATACTTGGTATCCTTTCATGGTCTTTCAGTGCTCTGCACAATCAATTTTATGTTAAAATATTTCAAAAGTTCTTGAATAGTCTTGCAATTGTTAGGAAATTTAGCATAAATTTTAAAAAGAGTCAAAGTGTGGTTGTGTGTAGATCACATTCAACTTTTCTGAGAAGTAGCTGTGTAGGTGTCAGAAAACAGCTAGAGTTATTACAACTCACAGCACTTTGTTATCCAGCTGCTGAATGATGAATGTGCAATTTAGAGAAAAGAATGAGATAGAGACATTATCTTCTTACTTCCCTGTACAAAGTAAAGGAAATATTGCAATTGCAAAAATTTTCGGATATCGTACTTCAACAAAAATATCGATATTGACTGCTACTGAATGCAATTTAACGATATTTTTGCATAACATCTGTACATAAGGACAGAATAAAAGACTTCATCACATCTGTACATACGTACGTATCTTGCATAACTAAAAAACGAGTAACCTCAGAATGTTGAAATTTCATATACAGGTCTGCTATAACATGCAGCTATATATATTTGTTTACATTTGAAACTGAGCTCTTGTCTTTTAAATTCTGTAGTTGAAAAAAATAATAACCCATTTTGGGGCAGTTTAACTTAGCTATTTTATAATTTTCTTTAAAAATACTATGAAAGTGCATGCATATGTGTAAAATGTGTAATATTTCTTTCCTCAATATCAGGTATAAATCAAACTTAAATCATTAATTGTTTTTATTTTTTTTTCTTTTAAAGAATTCACCTACTGTGTTTTCTGCTGGTCTGGATATTACTGAAATGTATAAACCAAATAATGAAAGACTGAGAAATTTTTGGATATCTCTTCAGAATATGTGGAAAACATTATATTTAACACCTTTAGTAACGATTGCAGCTGTAAATGTAAGTAAAATGAATAATTTAAATTTTAATGAGCATAATAAATTAATAGGTATATTTTCTATCTAAAATTTTTAGTTGTTGATCTGTGCCACCACTTCTTGAGTGTTTTTCATTCATGACCACTTTTTATCATTGAGATTTTTTTTGCAACCCCAGATGTTAATTATAAAATACCGTATATTCCTGCATGTAATGCATATCTATAATTTCAAACAGCATTTTTTAAAAAATTTTTAGTTATATTCATTATGTAATTTGCACCTTTTTCTTTGCAAAGAAGCCTGAATGATACATGTCTGATGCTTTTATCTTTTGAAGTCATTCATTCAAAAATTTTTCCCAGCTTTTGAATGATGAAATAATGAATTGACAAGTGATATGGGGAAAAATATATGGAGGGAAATGCTTGAGGAAGTAAATTTCTGCAAAGAAGGTAGGTTGTATCCAGTGTAGGTGTGCACAAGAATGTTATTCTAGGGTTTTGAGAAAAGGGTGATGTAATTTGGTGTAAGAATGCACTACTGAATGGATTGGTCTGTAGTCATTTGAAGAAGTGGTTTCAAAGTGAGCATCGAAGGCTTTAGTAAATCACATTTGCTTTATTTGGAAATATAGTTGATCTAGTGTTCCTTTTAATAGTAAATATGGCTTCTGCCAAATGAAACAAATGCAGTGCTGGTTTCAAATGCAATTCAGTTTCCAAAAATAAGCGGATATAGTGCTGAAGCAAGCATGTTTGATGTTGATGAAAGCTACATAAGTGAGTGGGGAAAAAAATAAAGTCACAATAATTAATATACCAAAGAATAAACTTTCTTTGTGTAAAGGAATAACGAAATGGCCCATTCTGGAATGAAAGTATTGTGAACTGTATCCTAGAAAATCATTAAAATGGATTATTAGGAACAAGAAATAGCATAAGTTTATTTGCCTTAAAGTTGTCAAAAAAGAATGCAAATGAAAGAGGAAACTTTAAAGCAATTTTGAGTTGGTGTAGTCACTTTATGCCATGGAATAATTTAGTTCTAGTGGGGAAAAAAGTTTCACAAAAGCTTTTAAAAGATTTGGACAGTAAATTGATAAGTTTCTAGAAATATACTATTGATCTCATAAGGCAAAAAAATTATTTACTGTTCACATATTGGAAAAGGAATGGAACTTCAGTGATGTTTGCTATGATACGAAATACAACAGTTAATGGAAAAATAACAAAAACAGTTCAGATAAAACAAGTTACTAAAAATCTCACTTCACCATAGTGTTTTCCTGCTTTACGGATTACTTAGCTTAGCCAATTAGCAGTAAAATTTTAAATCTATCGTTATTTTTAAGAGGCAGACAATTCGAAAATATAATTTCCCAAGTGGTATTTTCATTCATGATCACAAGAAAGGATGAATGGAAGAAAACTGTGTGAAATTGTGAATAAGAAATGTTTGATGAAGGTGTCCCATTGCCTTAAAGAATCCAGAAAGTCCTTTAGTTTGGGACATGTTTTAATGGATAATATGAAGAAATTGTTGCAAGAGTGTTGTATAGATATGGCTATTATTGTAGGCGAATTAATGCCATTATTACTGCCTTTAGATATGTGTATCAGTAAGGCATTCAAAGAAATGTTAAAATGACAGTGAAATGCAGAAACGCTACAAGGTGAAAAAACATTTACAAAAGTAGCCCAAATGCCTCATGCCAGTCTAGAAATAGTATGTGAGTGGAAATTAAACCCAACATAACTCAAAAGTTATTTAGAAAATATATTTATCTAACAGTCTAGATGGAATAGAAGATGATTTATTTATGGGTCAGAGTAATAATGATGGTAAAGATGGAAACAGCATTTGATGATGTGCATGAAGATATAATGGAAGATGAATGCGTCGAACTTTTCATATTACTCTGTTTCATACAGTATCAATCAGCATTTAAATACATGGTAGAAATCTGATTTTTATATGCTCATTTTTTCCTTACTTTTATATCCAGTGTATGATGTGCACATGTGAAATTTGATCTTATTTTTTATATTAAAAGTGCATTTTATACCCAGAATATGTGGTAAATATTTTCCCATAAATAATTTACTTAAGTTTAATAAACAACATACATATATGAAAAAAAGTTTTAAGGTTTGTTTCAAGTATACAAAAATTGATGGAAGAAAATGTTTTAGCGAGATGAATGTGCTTACCTTTTTTGGCTGCATAGCAAATTAAATCTTGGTGCAATAACTGACACTACTAAATGTAAAGTACCTTTCCCCCCTCCCACCATTGAACAATATTTAGATTTAATAAGAAATAATGCTGAAAACATTGCTTCACATAAATATGTGGTGATGAGCTACATATGCCTTTTCATTTCAATTTCAGATTTAATGGCCTTTCATAGATTGTAGAAATTTTGGTTCTAGCTTCAACCCAGAATTCATTAAAGAATTTTTGTTGAAACTTAACTTTTTAAATCCGAGTCATTTAATAGCCGGGCAAATTCCTTCTGCCATATAAAGCTCTTTATATGGTGGGTGATTAATCTCATTATTGTAATTCAAAAATGTTTTTTGTATCCAAGGTAACAATTTGGATTCAAAATTTGATATAAAGTATTTGCAAAACTGTGTTTCTTGGGCTTTTAAGTGATCTGTAATAATTTTTGTAATTAAAAGTTTTATAATAACTTTCTTAATTATAGAGCTGTCAAGAGTCAAAAACTATTTCATGAATAATTTTTTACCCTATTCTTACAATGTTGGTTGTTTTGATAAAACCTTCAATTTTATCATTCAAATTAAATATATATAGTTATTTTTTTTTCCTTGAAAAAGCGTGATGAGATCATTTAGTTTCTCAAAAATATCTTACACATAACACAGCTTTAACAGCCATCAGTCGTTTTGAAAAGGAGCAGCAAGATCGGAGTTTTATTTTGTTTAAAATATTATAATTCCTTGTCTTAATAACAATAATCTTCTTCAACTTCGCTCTCTTGACAACCATTTTACTTATGTATATAATAACATGTTTTTGCATGTAGTATCAAAGTCTTTACAGAGATTTGTAGATAAATGGCTGTTCAAGAGCATGTCTTTTATTAAAATTTATAATTTTGATGGCATCCTGAAGCACATTGTTCAATTCCATTGCTAATTTTTTGTTGCAGGCAATGTGTAAATGTTGCAGGATCATTCATTACAGGCAGCTATAACAAATTATTTCAAACCAATGTTTTTTCCTGTTATTGCTTTTGCCTTCATCGCTTACATCTCTGCATATTTCAATGCAGAGATGTAAGCGATGACTATTTAATCTCTGCATATTTCAGTGCAGTTCTTTTATTATAAACTTTCAGTTTTAAATTATCAGTTTTACTATGCATATCTTCCTGTCCTGTGTGTTCTTCCAAAGGACCAAAAAATAATAATAATAATAATAACAATTCTTCATTCATGTTTTCTTTATTGATGTATACTAATAACTGAGCTATTTTTGAAATATCACTTGTTTCTTCCAACTGAATTAATAAATTTTGAGCTTTCTTACGTCAGCGGATTAGTGGTAAGAATTTCAAACCTATGGTTATTTTTAAGAAACAGACGTTGCCGAAATGTAATTTCCCAAATGATGTTTTCATGCATGATCACCAAAAAAGATGGATGGACAAAAACAGTGTAAAATTGTGAGTAAGAAATATTTGACAAAGGTGCCATGTTGCCTAAGTTGCTTGATTTGGTCATTGCTAATTTTAGAAATTCTATTGGTGACCATGTTCGACAAACAATTTTTTCAAATTTCATCACCATATTTACTTCTATGAAGTATTTCTACCTTTTAAATAACAGCCGGTAATACAAGATTTCTCAAGTGATGTATGGCTTTTTATATTTAGCAATCAAATATCAAAGATCATATGACATGAATAAATATTTTTCACTAGCAGTTATAATTATCTTAAAATATTGTTTTTCTTTATTTGAAGATTTTTAACAGTCATTGATATGAAGGACATGTGAATTTAAGATCTCTTTTGATGGTTTCATGCTCTCCATAAGTGAAACATTGTTACAAATTTAAAAAGAGGTTATTTGTTACCATCACTATTGAAAGGCAAATTAGAGAAAATTCTCATCATACTTTCTTTTTCTTCTCAACGTATTTTCTTTTTTCATCATCATACTTTACTTTCTTTTTCTTATCATCGTAGATACCTCTTTCGAATTCTCAGATCCTGCTTGAAGAAGCTACCTGTATTACTCAAGTTCACCCATTTATCATTGGATAAAATAATTATTCAAATAAACATTAAAGTTTATTTTAATTAACCAATTATTATGATTTGAACCTTTATTATAACTTCTTTCCATAGTCTTCACCAGAATGCAAATTATTTGTGAAAGTATTTAAGCCAAACGTTTGAGTGTTTTAGAGTTGGAGCTTTTGGAAGCCTCGGTTGCAGTTCACGTCCTATTACAAGCTCTATCAAAGTTTACTCCAGCTTTAGCCATTTTGCAAATTAATGTTAAAAGTGCTGGATTAAATACTTGAGCAAACTTAAGTAGATCACTTTGTGTAGTCTCTAACTCTGTTACCGGAATTTATATTATTTTAGATACACAAGTGACAGGGTTTTGTTTCGTAAGCACAAGTGATGCCTTTTTTTAAATTGAAAGAGTTAATAGAAATGTTAGTAGAGCCTGAAGGACATTCATTTAAGCTTCTATTCAAATAAAACCCTACAAACCTTAGTTGAGTAAAACAGTAAAATACAAAACTGCATTGTTCTTACGATATATAATACACTTGTTGTGATGAAACAGAGATAGCTGTCTATGTTGAAAAAGCATTCACTAGTTGCAGTGTCATTGACCATTCTTCATACACTTATCTGGCTTAAGACATTAGGTTACTTAAACTTTAAGGCATATTTCAGTTCTAAAAAAGTGTGTATGCTAAAATTGCAAAGCAACACCACTATTATTATGCACTTAGTGGTATTTTGCAATATGTAAATTTAATCTACAGCTTGAACCTTCTCGCAAAACTTTTAAGTACATGTGTATATGCTAAGTGTCATGTTAATGCAGATAATTATGAATTAAGGATATATTTTAATGAAATAACTGAGTTGTGTTTAATGTTTTTAAGCAGTTCAAGACTATTTTAATAATAAACAAAATTTATTAACAATAAAACCACACAGAAGCAGTCTTACTAAACATAACTAACTAAAAAGGAAAAAGAAAAATACTAATCAAGTTATATTCACAATAATAAATGGATTTATGAAATACATAATCAGAGCAGTCATTCTCGAATCTGTTATCTTTTTGAAGTCTGTTTTACTTGCCTCTTCGTGCTCAATGACAGGAAGTGAAAGGTAGTTTAATCATGTTTGTCCAGTCATATTTTGTCTGTAATCTTTAATCACTTTTAACTTCAAAATTGATGTTTCTGTAGAACAACAGTTACAGGAATCTTTAAAAAATGTCAACAAATTGAATAAAAATCACAAAATTCTCTTTTCAGTAAAAAGTATTTTTTTAAGTTCCCAAATTCTTGAATGGTCATATTTTCAGTAAGGTCATCTGTATTTAACTGAAGTGCATATATTAACTGTCAAGTAACTTCTTGTGACAATGTTTCAAAATAGATATATACTAAATTGTCATAGTATTGTATTAATTCAGTTTCCTTAGGATGGATTATACATATATCAATCTCTCACAATTGTCATGCCATTATACAAAAAAAGTATTTGTGATAAAGTAACGTCTAAAAGAAGTAAAATACATTCACTTTAATATATTCTTCACAGGACTGAATTTTTCAATGTGCTGAAAACTCATAAAAATGATATTTATTTTGTCTCATTAGAAATTCTGGAGTGGTCCCATTTTTCGACCATTTGTTTTGATTCTACTAAAATTAATTCAAATTCATTTCTTAGTTTCTTTGTATTTATGTGAGCATTATTTAAACTTCTCATAATTTCATCTAAATATATATTAATGTTCTGTATTTTTGAAGGGCAATTTATTTCATTTAATATTTACTGTAGAAATAACAATAAATTCAATTCTTTTTTAATCTGCAGCACTTTTTTTCCATTCCTCTTTTTTTATTGCTCTTAAGATGGACTTTGGTTAAAACTTTCATAATGTAACAATAATGTAATTTTACTGTATTTAACAAGGTAATTGTACATCGCCTTTTTTTTAAGATATTTCTTATTTGGCTGTGAAATTTGTTAAAAATCCCATCAGTTTATATTTTTTCTATAAAATAAATATATACCGGGCGATAAAAAAGTCAGTATAAATTTGAAAACTTAATAAATCACGGAATAATGTAGATAGAGAGGTAAAAATTGACACACATACTTAGAATAACATTGGGTTTTATTAGAAAAGCAATAATTAGCATAAGAAATTAAGACAAAGCAAAGATGATGTTCTTTACAGGAAATGCTCAATATGTTCACCATCATTCCTCAACAATAGCTGTAGTTGAGGAATAATGTTGTGAACAGCATTGTAAAGCATGTCCGGAGTTATGGTGAGGCATTGGCGTCGGATGTTGTCTTTCAGCATCCTTGGAGATGTCGGTCGATCACAATACACTTGCGACTTCAGGTAACCCCAAAGCCAATAATCGCAGGGACTGAGGTCTGGGGACCTGGGAGGCCAAGCATGACAAAAGTGGCGGCTGAGCACACGATCATCATCGAACGACGCACACAAGAGATCTTTCGCATGTCTAGCAATATAGGGTGGAGCGCCATCCTGCATAAAAATCGTGCGTTCCAGCGGGTATCAGCCAGGCTGGGGACGATGCGATTCTGTAACATATCGACGTACTTCTCACCCGTCACGGAAGCAGTTACAAAACCAGAATCGCGCATTTCCTCGAAGAAAAAAGGCCTGATAACAGTAGGTGTGGTAAATCCAACTCATACTGTGACTTTCTCGTCGTGCAATGGAGTTTCCACGACAGTTCTAGGATTTTTGGTAGCCCAAATTCTGCAGTTGTGGGCGTTGACACACCCTCGGAGCATGAAATGATCTTCATCGGTCCACAACACGTTATTCAACCAATCGTCATCTTCCGCCATCTTTTGAAACGCCCACACCGCAAATGCCATCCGCTTCACTAAATCACCAGGTAACTGTTCATGATGCCGATGGATTTTGGCTCCTTTTATACACGATTTTCATGCGCAGTGACTGACGTTTTGCTGTCCAGCGCCATCTGTCGGACATTTTTTGAACTTCTTTTGGTTCTAATAAAACCCCATGTCATTCTAAGTATGTGTGTCAATTTTTACCTCTCTATCTACATTATTCCGTGATTTATTAAGTTTTCAAATTTATACTGACTTTTTATCACCCGGTATTTTGTAATATGTCAAAAAATTATGTATTTTCTTAACAACCACTTAAGCATCATTAATGGTGAAGTTTGTGAGATGAGCATTTACATATTCTGCATTTGGCTTCTATCTTTAATTTTGAATGCAAAAATGTAAACATTACTAATGATAGCTTAGTTGAAATGCCATTTAATGAAACTCTTAAGAAAACAATGGATTGTTGTGCTGTAGTTACCTGAATGTTTTGAAGGTGAAGTTAAAAAAGGCTGCTGAATATGTAGGACTTAAGCTGTTGGAAAATAGCCAGCTTAGCATTCTACAATACCTGTAAGACTCATCATAAGGAATTTAAAGAAGGTGACAGAGTAATAGTCTTCATCCCTTAAAGCTGAAAACAAAATTTGGACACACATGGACTGGACCTGCCATGATTATCAAGCGCTTCTCACCAAACATAAAGCTTATGCTGAGTCTTACATTGATGCTGTGACTTAATGATATGGTTATATTTTCCAATGATTTAAATGACTGAAAATTGATAACTTTTGAAATGTTATGAACATTTTGACTGTTTCATTTGAACATTTCAGCTAAAATGCTATACTTTTGAATTTTTTTAATGTTATGTGCTATGTTTAATATTTAGCCATGTTTAATATTTAGTAGAATGATTGATTTATAGTCTTTTGTTTATATAGTACAGTACAAAGTCCATAATCTGGAATGATCTATAATCCGGACCTCAAAGCCACAAACTTTTTTTGTATGCTTTACGCATGTGCATTTGATTTTTTTCCTTCCATAATAAAACATGTGGAGATTTTCGAACACGGCCGAGATTGCAATCTTGTTTTCTTCTCTCCCCCTAAGGTATGCAGTAAGTAGCAGTTTCTCCAAATGCATTGTATCAGTTTACTGCAAACAGCTTGTCCTAAGAGGTTTCTTATTGTTTGGTTGCTCGTGACATTTCGTTGTTAATTCTTTTGTGGTACAGTGAGCTTTTAAGCTTTAAACAGCAATAAAAGTGCAGGAAAGCTTTCAGCAGCAATAAAGGTCCTATAAAAATAACGGAAGTGAATAAAATCTCAGTCGTGATCATAACAAAGCCAGAAAAGCTTGTTGGTTTGAACTTCAGAATAGTTTTATAAAGAGCCTAATGGAATCTTTATTAGAAAGTACAAAGGATGTCATTCGAAATCTTCACACCTATTTTCTGCGTTAATGGACGGGGAGGGGAGGAAATTGCTGTGAAACTGGAAAAGTAATTTGGGTGGTTCGGTATTTTGAGGATACAGAATAGCGAAGGGTCTGGATTTTGAAGAGATAATCTAGGCTGAAATTATCTTTACTGATTCTAATGCATTTCAGTGAGTGTTGCAGATTGCACTGCTCCTTAATCTTCTAATTGGATCCAGCTTATTATTTTTTTACAGACTGTTAGAGCAATTTTATAAAAATTAACTTGAACGTTCGATTATGTCAAAAAGAGTTTCCAATTCTGGAGCTGCCAAAGGATCTACAAAGCGAAAACATGTTTCGATGTCCATCAAACAAAAAGTGGAATTGCTGCAAAAAATGGATAAAGGCGTATCCGTCTCAAAATTATGTGAGGAGTATGGCATTGGAAAGTCAACTGTATATGACATAAGCAAAAAGAAAAAGGAATTTTTTGTGAATTCTGACACCCCACTGGCAATGAATAACAGAAAAAGGGTTCGTTATGCTAAAAAGTGACGATCACGACAAAGTGATGATTGAATGGGTCAGACAGTGTCGCAGCAAGGGCGTGCCATTGACGGGTCCAACGCTAATGGCTCAAGCCAAAATATTTCATGAAGAAATGAACTTAAACACTGAGTGCACATATTCGACAAGTTGGTTAACCAAATTTAAAAATCGCCATGGTATAAGACAATTAAAAATTTCAGGTGAAAAAGCTTCAGCTGATACTGAAGCTGCTGAAGAATTTGCAGATGAATTCATGGAACTCATTACTAGTGAACAATTATCTCCAGAACAAATTTATAACGCTGATGAAACTGGTCTTTTCTGGCAATATGTACTATGAAATACCTTGGCAACCTCTACAGAAAAGGCTCCAACTGGTTCAAAGATTCCAAAGTAAGACTAACAATTTTAGCGTGCACAAATGCTGCAGGAACGCACAACTGCAAACTTTTCATAATCGGAAAACATGCACGACCTCGAGCACTTAAAGGAGTAATGATTTTCCCGGTTATATATCGCACAAATAAAAGAGCATGGATGACAAAAGTGTTGATGAATGATTGGTTTGAAAATCATTTTATACCCGAGGCTCGGCGACATTTGAATTCGGTTGGTTTATATGATGACTCGAAAATAGTCCTGACTGTTGACAACTGTTCGGCGCATACTTCACTTAAAGTTTTAGTGAAAGAATCTGTATTATTCTTCCCTGCAAACTGTACGTCTATAATTCAGCCTATGGATATGGAAATAGTACATGCGCTGAAATGCAAATATAAAGTAGCATTTTTAAAATCTATGTTAAATTTCTTGAACAATGGCAAGACTATTCAAGAATTTTTAAAATACTTTAGCATAAAATCTTCTGGGTGGAGCATCGCAAGGTCGTGGGAGGATGTGTCTCCAGATACATTAAAAAATGCTTGGCATAATTTATGGCCAGCTACCATATTTCATGGTGAGGACGATGAAGATGATAGCCGTGAATTTGAAGGTTTTCGGACATCGCAAACTAAAGGTGAAATTTTCCAGTTATTGCATTATGTAAAGAAATGTGGAGAAGCGGTAATAAATGAAGATGATATAACAGAAGTTTTTCATTGCAACGAGAATGTTCAATCATCAATCAATTAACGGACGGCGAAATCTGTAGTATGGTTCTAGATCCAGAAAATACCACTTCCAGTAGTGAAGAAAGTGACAGAGAGGTTATTGAAAATGAAAAAATTTCAATTGACAAGTTAGGCGGTATTCTCGACACAGCAATTACAGGACTTGAACAGTGGAACTTTGTAACTGAACAAGAAATTATGTCTGTTTATAAAATTAAAGAGAAAGTATTAGCTCAAAAAACGAAGCAACTTAAACAACTGACATTGAAAGAAATGTTTAATAAAGTAAACAAATAAATATTAAGCTTTTTTCTTGTAAAATGTGACTTCCTTTAGATCATAATTGCTCCTTATTTCATAAATTACTGTTTCATATTTTTAATTGTATAATTTCTGCATGCCATCTTACCAGATTTAAATTGCTGATCTATAATCCGGAAAAACCCCTAATCCGGAGTCGCCGAGGTCCCGACGAGTCCGGATTACGGACTTTGTACTGTAATTGTTTAATGTTAAGGATTTTAGTTTAAAGAAATGTTAATTGAATGTTACATCTTTCACTGATTAAGATTGTTGAATTTATGTTTGAATAATTTTAATCCAAACTAGTAAGAATTGATTAATTAAGTTTGAAAATTTCATGAATATTAGTTTTTTTTTTTTTTTTTTTTTTTTTTTTTTCAAAAAATCTACATATGTAGATTTGACAGGTCATTGAAAGACCTATCAAATCTTTTTGAGGGGAGGTGTGATGAATACCATGCATGTGCGCTTTAGCCGAACAGCACGCTTTGACTCTCTCACATGTGATACAGCATCGAGAATACAGAAGAGAATGTTAGGATAATGGATGTTACATGCTGTACATCACTAGCATATTAAGTTATTAACTTTATATAAATTATATTTAGTTTTATTCGTGTTATAATAAAATGTTTGCCACATTTCTATGTGTGCTATGTGAAGGGCCTCGTGAAGGTCATATTCACGGGTATATCACAGCTTGTTTTAAGTATGCCAGAAGCAGTTTTTCACAAACAATTCAGTATTTCTCATTCAATTAATTCAGTTCTCACTTCGTGACAAGGCAAAAATGCATGAAAACTCAAAATATCTATATTAAGAATTATGAAGTAAATCTTAAACACTTATTTTCTCAAATAAATTTTAGAATTAAATAAGCATGATTTAATTCGCAATATTAGAAGACGTTACTTTGTTGTTGTGAAGCTTAGTTTCTGTACGTTGGCAAATGTAAACAAATATGGCTGCCATGGCCCCCCAAAAAAAGGTTTATCCACACTTAAAGAACTTTTAAATTGTTGGTAGTTCTACAACTATAACATGCAGGTTAACTAAGGGCATAAAAATCTTAACCAGAAGATAAGAGCAACATAATTCAATCATTTTTAAACCCAATATGTGTAATTTACAAATATATAAGAATAAAGACACTGAGCCAAGTAACAGAGTAGATATATATGTACATATATTTATATAATTTTGGTGTGGCCAATTGCAAACAAAATAGGAGGTGCACATTTACATGTTATAGCAGTCCTATATACACAATTTCAATGTTCTGAGGCTACTCATTGAGTTACATGAGATATATACGTAAGTACATACGCCACGAAAATTGTTTTCTGAATTCATTTTAAATCAGTTTTATAATTTGTTTGGAGAAAAGAGTCCTTTTCTGTTCTGACATGCAGATATCATGCAAAAACATCATTAAATTGCATTCAATATCAGTTAAAATGGATATTTTTGTTGAAATATGATATCCGAAATTTTTTGCATTTACAGTACTTCCTTTTTATTTTATGCAAGGAAGTAAAAAGGACACAATTTGTTTTATTTTATTTCATAACTAGCCGCTGCGCGGCCAGCCTTCGTCTGGCTTTTAAGTGTACCGGAAAAATGCCTAAAGAGAACATTAAATTTGGAAACTCCACAGAATTTTACTCTGCAGAACAATTTTATCGAAAAAGAAACAAACAACAACGGAAAAAAAATTCAGTTAAAAATGCATTATATATAAAAAGCATACAATGAAATAAGCAATATCCCTTAATACAAATATTAATTTTCCTAATAAATAAATTAACCAACTTCCTGCTGCCTTCTCTAGACAAATGTCCAGTATCCAAGAGAAACATTAAATTTAAAAACTGCACAGAATTATCGCCCTCATTTTTCCGGGTGGCAATAGTGTGATATCAGCAACAATGGCTGCGTGCCATTGTTGTTCATATAATGAGAGAAAATTATCAATTTGAAACTATTTCATTAAAAAAAAAACTCATTCGAATTTTGAAAAATCAATGTGCACTGGCTCTTGTCTAGATGCATCATGTGTACCAAATTTCATAGGCCTGGTCTATTAGCTTACGCGCAGTACGAACGAAAGACACCTACACACACAGAAAGACTCGTCCTTTTAAATATAGATATATAAATTAATTAAACAATTTACCTTTGCAAAAAGAAACAATCTTTCAATTTCTTAAACTGTCCAATAGAGTGAAATCTCACTTTGCTATAGCCCATTATGTCTTAAAATGACGCGATTTCGTCAGAAAACATAAAATTTTTTTTAAAAAAACCCAATTCAAATTTCAAAAAACTCGCTTCGAGGTGCACTGGCTCATGCAAAAAAATCATGCAAAACTTTTCAATATCTTACAAACAGTGAAATAAGCAAAAAATAACATGAAAGAAACTCAAAAAACAAAACATTTCGCGCAGAAGTTTACTCTGCAGAACAACTTTATCAAAAACGAAATCAGTAAAAATGTATTATATATATAAAAAATGACAATGAAATATGCAGTATCCCTTAATACAAATATTACTTATCGTAATAAATAAATTAACCAACTTCCCTTTGCAAAATCTTAAGAACTCAAATGGTATAAACAGATTAAGAACTTAAACAGATTAAAAAATATCATGCAAAACTTTTTTATAATTAAAATTATATATAATTAAAACATAATATTACAATGAAATAAGCAATATCCCTTGATACAAATGTTAATTATCCTAATAAAGTAATTAAACAATTTACCGTTGCAAAAAGAAACAACTTTTTAATTTCTTAAACTTTTCAGTCTCTTAAAAACAGTAACATAAGAAATACGATGAAAAATTGTTGCCAAACCGAAATTTTTAAAAGAATGAAACTATTCAAAATGATGCAATTTCATCAAAAATCTATCAACAACAATAAGAAAGGAAAATTGTTGCCAAAACTACATTTTAAAATATCTGAGATGTGAGAAGTGTATTCGGAAGCTTCATTTAAAAAATTTTAAAAAAATACAAAATATTATTATTTTTCCAAAATTCTTTTTTTAAAAGGAGTCGAAAGGATTAAAGTTCAACGTGTCCAAAAATCAAAGGAAAATAAACAGCACATTTTTTAAAATAAGTTTTTTTTAAAAAAATTCCGCCGAAAAGGTGTTAAGCTCACCTTCCTAAATAAATTCGTATTTAATCGATTTATTGAAATACGAAATTTATTTTAAGTTCATAAAATAGCTAAGTGTCTACACTTCACGACGATGTAAAAATGAAATGTATAGAGTGAAATCTCGCTTTCCTGTAGCCCATTATGTCTCAAAATGATGCGATTTGGTCACAAAACATAAAATAAAAAAAATCCTAATTGGAATTTCGAAAAAATCGCTTCTAGGTGCACTGGCTCTTGTGTAGATACACCTATGTACCAAATTTCGTGGCCCTGGGTATATTACCTTACTCGCAACACGAACGAAAGACACACACACACACAGACTCTTTGTTTGATTATATGTAGAGATAATGGCAATGGGTCACAATTATTTTATTTTGTATAAACCATTCATTGACCACCCAACAGTGTCCACATATCCCTAAATTAGTTTTAATCTGCAACAGACTCTCTCAGCAGTCTAAAGACCCCTGGGCATTCATAAGAAACACTGTTTTAAAGAGATAGAATAAATAAATAAAGAGTAGACATATTACTAGCACAAAGAAATATTTACTTTTCGTTTTTTCTTGTTATATCATTAATTACCTTTTATTTAATTTTTGTCATATAGTTAAATTTATTATTATCATTTTGAATTTAATTTTTTTATTTTTTATTTTCTTCTTATTTAATTTGAATTACTCATTAGCTATTGCTTAATTAATTTATTTATTTTCATCATATTTGAGGATATTCCATAAAGCTAATACTTCTAAGTTTGAAAATTAAGTGCTGTTATTATATGATGTAAAATGCATGTATTCTTCTTTTGTTTATCCTCAAAAACAGGGTCACTCTCCTGCTGGTGGTTGTATGTTAACTCTCAGTTGTGACCACAGCATTATGGTGAAGACTAGAGCCACTATTGGTTTAAATGAAACTGCACTGGTATGTTATGTATTTTGTAAATTATTGTTCCACTTTTTCAAAAATATGCTATTAATGCATATTTTCTGAGTATATATTCATTTCTTATTCAAGAGCAAGGTTTTATGAGTCCTTCTTGTGAATACATCCTTGTTGAGAATGATAATATATCTCAATGTAAATTTTAGCTTTCTCTGCTTTACAATCCATACCATTACAAAGATAGATAAAATTATCTTTTTTTTTAACCCCAAATGCAAAAATGAGCTTTTAATTATTTTTTATAAGTTTGTTTTAGTTATTTAGCATGTTCTCCTCTCCCCTTTGATCTATTTTATGCTGCATAGGATAATTTTTTGTTATCAGAGTTATCTGAAATCATCATTTTTGCTTAAATCCTTTCTGCATTCTTTGAATAGCCTGAGCACAAACGTTTTGCACAAGAAAATTCAAATACAGAAAATTCAAAGCCACAGAAAATTCAAATTAAGTAAACTGTAATTATAATAATTTTTTAAAGAAAGCTAAGAATTGTGTTTTCTGTGTAGTCGTTTTCTGATAGTGATACTACAAGGTAGGATCCTGATAAGCCAAAAAACTGACATATATGCTGTTTGAATATTATCATTTGTTGAGGAAAGAAGACTGATTAATTAAAAGTTTTCGGTAGAGGGAAATTAAATTATCCTGTACCAAATTATTAATTTTTAATAAAAACTATCAGGTGCTTAAGAT
This sequence comes from Stegodyphus mimosarum, assembly GCA_000611955.2. NCBI lineage: Eukaryota > Metazoa > Arthropoda > Arachnida > Araneae > Eresidae > Stegodyphus > Stegodyphus mimosarum. The sequence goes on from KK113506.1 coordinate 196,063, forward strand.
GAGTTATCAAGTGATATTTTTCAAAGGCGTTTGGATTTAAAATTTAGATCATAGCTTTTATATTAACTGTGTCTTTACATAATTTTCCGTCTATAATAATTTGGAGGATTATTGGAATCAAATTTCAAATTAGATCAGCGGTTCTCAATCTATTCACTAACGTGTACCATCTAAATAAAAACTTAAAAACTTTAGTACCATCATTACATTTTACAATGATTATTTTTCAGTTTCTTAATGGAAATATTAAAAAAAAATATTTTGCCATTTACATAGTTTCTATTTGTATTAAATATGTACACATGAAAAATATTAGGCTGCAGTTTTAGCTATCAAAATTTAGGTTATAATACTTTAATTCTAAAATTTAGTGGAAAATTTGGGCTTGTTTAAGAGAGATTGATTTCTTTACGGTTGATCATATTTCACTTAGTTTTATTCATAAACTGGCATCCACTTTTAGTTATTTTTCTGTATTTATTTTTCACACACGATATATATATATTTTTCACATAATATATTATCACACATATATTTCACTGGAAGAAAATCCTTGTTCACACAAATAGGTTGTGCACAAAAGCAATAAAAAATTAGTTGCTTTATTTGAAATGCTTTTAAATTCTTTTTTTTTTTTTTTTTTTTTTTTTTTGTTTGTTTGTTCAGCCAAAAGTTAACAAGTGTGTTACTTTTTAAATCTTCAATTAGAGTTTGATCACAGGGAATTTTATCAGTTGTTTTTCTTCTTCAGAAGATAAATTTCAGGTACATTTGAACTAAATGGATTTCTAATCCAATTTTCTTTTTTATAATCCTTGGAAAAATACACGTTGAAATTATATATCAATGAAAAACAATGATTTTTTATGTTGGATGCTAATTCTTTTATTTTCAAATTATTTTCAGTTACAAAACTTTCTAAAAGTGGCAAAAAGCTTAAAATATTATTATCCAATTCTTTGATTATTAGCTTAAGTTTTTCATCATTATTTTTATTTTATGTCTAATGGTAAGCAAATTAACTCTTTGTCCTTGTAATCCTAAATTTAATTTATTTAACTTTCCAAAAATATCAGCTAAATATGCTAAATGCAGCAACCATAATTCACTAAATAAACAATTTTTCATTTCAGATTTTGAATCACAGAGGAAAATTTGAATTTCTGATCAAAGTTCAAAAAGACAATTTAAAAGTTAGCGTCTCTTTAAAACCTTATTTTGGAATGTAACAAAAGTGTTTCATGTTCACGCCCACCTCTTGCATAAAATCATAAATATTCTTGAGTTTAAAGCTCAGCTTTTAATAAAATTAATAATTCCACAGTTTGATTTGAAAGATTTTCAGGTTTTCGAGGATTGCTTTGGCTACTAAAGCTTCTTTATTTGAGAAATAACACCAGAATGTTTTTCTGTTAAATCTTGAGTTTTGTCATTACATATGGCAATGCACTTATTCCAAAGAATATAAATTACATAAAATTGGGAATTACTTTGCAAAATTTCAATTGCAGTTGCTCCATCATGAAGAGATTCATAAAATAAATATTCTTTGACAATTTGTTTGTTTTTCAAAACGTGTGTGAACTAATAATTGAACAAAGTTCATTATATCAGTACTTTCATCCAGTTAGAAGTTGAAATACTCACTGTGTTTTATTTTTTGAATAAGTGCCTCTTTTATGGAATTCGCCATGTCATGAATTCATGGATTTACTGTTTCACTCGATAATGGAATATTATTAAATATGTGATATGCATCATTAATCGTATTTTCATTGAATAATGTTAAAGCAATGTCTTTAGCTGCTGGTAATGTAAGGTTTTCTCCAATAGCGTGAACCTGCCCAGTCTTGGCTTACTAGATAACTAGCTTCCAAAGCTTTTTCACTTGAAGTAATAAAGCCTTTCATTACTTGTTTACTGTGTTTGAATTCCTATAATTTCCTCTTAAAATATTCTTCAGATTTATCCTTTAAACTGTCTTGTTTAGATTTAAGATGTCTTTTAAGAAACAATGGTTTCACACATTGATTGGATAATTGTTCACCGTAAACAACATATTGAGGTTGAGGGTCTATTTCATCTCCATTCCAAGTAAACCCAAACAATAACTAACTTTCATTGTATTTGCTATAAACTTTTTTCCCCCCATTTCAGTATACTTAGTGCCAGTATATTGTCCTGGATCCATCACCTGTGAATCTTCACTTAGTGCTTAGTCAATCCTAGTCATTTTTCCATTTTGAAAAATCTAGCTTTCTTTTATTATTTCTTCACAAATATTTAAATGCGCAATATATTACAAGGTCTTCAAAAACAAATGACAATATTCTCAAATCACTTAGAAAAGTAAAGAATACAAAGCAACAAGAAGACAAAATACCTGCTGTTAGAGACAGCAAATAGGTGTTAAATTATGGTTCTGATTGAAAATTGAGCAATATGTGCCTGGAAATGGTGGTGGCGTAAAGTGTAGATATGCTAATAAATTGATCAATTCTAAAAGAATTAATGAGATACTATTACAGAGTTCGTAATGGTCCTTAAAAGTCCTTAGGTTTTTTTGGAATTTATTTTTGGTCCTTAAAACTCCTTAATTTCAGCCAACATTGGCAGAAGGTCCTTAATTTTAATCATTTGAAATTTCTGTCTGTTTTTACGACTTCCATTTTGAGTGTGAATTAGCATTTGGAGTAATATTTTTGGCGATTCACTGATATATATGGTTATCTTTTGAATGGGTTATAATTTGTTCCTATTTCTAATATAAATGGTGGGATATTCGAATTTCTAAGCAAGAAGTGACACATAAGCATTTCGAAATTTGTTTTTTTCTAATGAAACAACATGTTTTTTCTTTCTTTTTTCAACATGCTTGTTTTTTCTTAAACAACTTTTCGCTTTTGGTGATCTGAATTCTTTTATTTAACAGTTCTAAATTTGGCGACTTATCAATATTTTGGCGATTTTAAGATTAGTTTTTATAGAAAATTTTTAATACCGAGATCTGGGAATTTTTCGATGATTTTCTTTTAAAACATTGTAACATTGATAAATTTTATTAAAATAATGGTAATATATTGAAATTATATTTGAAAAATAACATCAAAATTAAATATTTTTATTTTTTGCTGTCATATTATAAAGTTCCATTGTAACAACTTATTATACAATATTTTGAATTTCAGAAATAAACAAGGTGTAATGCTATAAAGCAAAATTTATGAAATAGCTCTTACTAAAAGCAAAATTAGCTATGTAATTAATTTAAAATGTCTACTTTTTAATTTTTCATAGTAAGAGTTTTCCCCATGTAATTGTTTCAGAATTCTCAGAATATGCATACGTTTTCTCTATAAAATTAATTTTACACTTTTTCCCTTCTCCCTCCTTCCAAAATATTTCTGGTTTTGGTTATTACAGTATTGGTAGGGATAATTTTTATTTAGGATTTTAGACACTGCAGCTTGGAAAGTTTAGAAGGATTTGAAGGCAAGATTCATAGACCCGTGATTCTAGAAGATTCCACTAGCATATGACAAAATGAAAAATGTCTCCATGGTATTTCCTACTTTTTGGAGAATGTCTTATGGTACTTAAAAGTCCTTAAAAGTGCTTAATTTCTGTGTGCAGAAATGTGTACGAACCCTGTATTATCTTTTTATATGAACTTACTTTTATTTCCTGTTAAATACAGCATCTATTTCTATTACTCTTTTTGGAAACATCATTTACGACAAATTTTGGTATAGCTATGGCTAACAGAATATTTGTGAAAATAAAAAAGGATTATTTTGGTAAAGTCTATGAGCTGCTTCTGAATTTGAATAAAGTTCAGATCGCACAAATTTATGAGTGCTAGAGAAAAAATTTAAACAGGATGTTAAGGTATTTAATTTTTGAATTTATTATTTAAAAATACTTTATTCTTTGCATATCACATATTTTTCTCTTGTGTAATACCATTGGTACACATACCACAAGTTGAGAATTGCTGGTTTGGATAATTGACCATAACATTTTTCAATATATATTTCAAGAAGAGGAATATGCTATGTATTCATTAACTTAGATAAATACTAGGTGATCCAAACAAAACATTGGATAAGATCAGTCAAGTTTTGTGAACAAAGCTGAATTAAATTTTGTAAGTTTCCTTCTTTCTTTTGCCTTTGTACAGTAATTCTAATCTGCTTGTAAGTATTTTAATACAAGTCTAACTCAGTCTGCTGTGCAACTTGAATGCCGTTAGTCGAATCGGTCAAGGATTCAGCAATTTCTATTTTTGTCTGTCAAACGTAAAAAAGTCATAGGATGTTAAATCAGACTAACAAGAGCAATGACAGACCTAGCATAATTTTGTCTGTCAAATGTAAAATAGTCATAAGGTATTAAATTAGAGCAATAAAAGAAATGGCAGACTCAGAATATTTTTGTTTGTCAAATATAAAAAAGTCATAGGGTGTTAAATCAGACCAATAAGAGGAATGAAAGGCCTAGCATATGAATTATGATTCCTCCAAAAACTGTTATTTCAGAGGACTGTGTTGTGGATGAGTTGTCATGGGGAAACAAAAAATTCGCATCCTTGGACAGTTGAGATCTTTAATAATAGAAGTCTTCTCTCAGCATTTCAGGATATCATAGAAAAATTTCTCATTGGTTGTCTGTCCTAAAGAAATTAATACACAGTCTCTCTCATGTCCACAGAAACTATTGAGCATTACCTTTATTTTCTCCTAGCTTCCCTTGGCAAAAACAGATAATTGTAGGACTTTCTTTTTTAAGCTTTTTACTCTGTCTGACAATCACAAGCTAATGAGCCAGATTGCTATCATCTTAAGTTGAATTACAGAACTAAACACACTTGAATTCCATAATTCTGAGGCAGCCTTTCAGTCATAGGTAATTATGGAAGGGAGAGAAATGAGATTTTTTTCAAAAAGTTTTAAAATTTAGTTGGCTTTGTCCATTTGATTCTTTATTAATGTAGCGTTTCTTCCTGAAGTTGTTTAAGTGTTGACTAAAATACTAGATTTTATGTTCGTATGTATCAAGGTATTTTGTATTTTTAATATTTTGATATTAAAATCCTACATCTATAAGTACTAATTATCATTTTTATTTTTAGGGTATAGTAGCTCCAAAATGGTAAGTTTTGCATATATATTTCTAAAATTATATGTGAATATTATGGTATAATTTAGTTTATGCATTCAAGTGACTTTTAATATACAATAGAATTTTATTTATATGTTAATGATGAGAGCTGGGATGAAAGTTTTAAAAGAATTTTGAGCTAATGAAAAATCATATCGATTAATATTTTTATGTAAAAACATATCAAAATTAAACAAAAGAGCTAGTTACAGTTAATGAAATATATTCCATTTTTTATTCATTTTTTCTGAGTTTAACTGAGGCACCAATAGATTTTTATTTAAAACTAATTAAAAAGTTCTGTAATCGTTGTTAAAGATACATTTAGTAGCTTGATTAAATATATTTTAAATTTTTCATTATTAATTACTTTTTATCTTGTTAATTACTTTTCATTATTAATTACTTTTTAGTCCAAAGGGGCCTTTTCCCTGAAGGACTATTGTTTTCGTTTTAGCATTCTGCATTGATTTACTATAAGTGTCCGATTCACTTTTCAAATTGTTGCCACCAAATATTATCACCCTGTATTATATTTAAAGAAATTAAATAATGAAGAATCTGCATAAATGTATGTATGTTTCTTGCATTGTGATAAATCAACAGTACTTACAGCCATATAATTTTGAATAACATACCCGGATGTTCCAATTTGGAATTTGTTTTATTATCTATTTCACATTTTGTAAAACTTTTAACAAGTTTTTTATTAACAAATTCAACAATTTAAAAGCAAGCAATGGCAACACTCTACAGGGGAAGGAATCTTATTATCTCCAGTGCGCTGAACTGTATATCGCAAATACTAAAACTATGATCGTTTTAAATTTAATTTGTGATATTGCTGTTGAACTGAATTTTATGGTTTAAGTGCAAAGAACGTGATATTTAATAAATAAAGGTAACCCACAAAGCATTAAAAAAAGCCCATTTGTGCGTAATTTAAAATCTGAAACTTTTTTTTTTTAAATCTTTGACCTTTTGTTATCTTGGTTTCTTGAGCTTTTAAAGATGCTGTTTTTGCATTTTCTTTGAAATTATTCTGAAGTTAATATGATTTTAAATGCATTTAAAGTAACAAACATGTACTTAAAGCTAGTTGTGACAGAGTTATGCTATTTTTGTCATGTTTGGTACTGCTGCCTCATTCTTTTGTCTCTTCTGTCATTTTTTCTACATTTATCAATGATAGTGTCAGGAGCATATGAATCTCACGTTACATAAAATCCAATATAATAACAACATCATGTAAACTCATCATTAAAACTCATCATGTAAACTCATTAACATAATCATCAGTTTTCATGAGTAGCAATAAAATTAAAAGTAGAGATATGAGTAAAAGTATAATTTATTTTTTTTTAAATCATGCATATAGAAAAAAATGCTTTTTAAATTATAATTAATGAAATTCCTTCTTTCTAAGTTGTCCATTTTGTTCCAGTTATGGATCAGCGTCTCCAAAGTAACGGTTGCACGAATTGTAAACAGTTCTGATTTTTTTTTTTTTTTTTTTTTGGTGTGTGTTATTTAATTAATGTACTATTTTTTAACCATGTAATCATCCCATCCCTAGTTATTTTTCTTCCTCAAGCATAACTATGTATATATCTATAAAAAATATGTCAATCAAAATTATAATTTAAATAACAGTAAATCTTTAATTCTCTCTATCTGTTCTAAAAATCGTAATAACTTCACTGGATTGTGTCATTTCTAGATCATTCCATTTTGCATGGCCTCCGCAGTGCTGATGATGTAATAATTGGGAACTGAAACTTTTAACTCAAACTAAAACCTTTCTCTTCATGTGCTTCCATGTTGGATAACTACGCGCTTCAGCTTCTCTCTGTGCGCTGCTTAGATATAATTTCGCTGTACTTGCTTCCTATCGCAACAATATCAAAAATGTAAATGTTGAATAGGCACGATTAGAGTGCCAAGTGATTGTGGCCACAAACGTCAACTGGAAATTAAAAATAGAATTAAAACCGCCTTGACTGCCAAGTATTTTAGAAATTACAAAGTCAACATATTAACATAATATGCAATCAGAATTCTTCCTCTTCAGTATGGATCTACTGTCTATCCTATATTGTTATCGTGCATTGACGCTGTTCCATTTTTTTCCTTGCATTTATTATTAGTCCAAAGAGGCTTTGCCCCCTGAAGGACTGTTCTTTTTGTTTTGCGATTTTGCATTGAATCACTATAAACTGCTGTCTCACTTTTCAAATTGTTGCCTCCAAAAGTTATCCCCTTGTATTATATTTAAAAAAATTAAATAATAAAGAGTCTGCATAAATGTATGTATATTTTTTCAAATGTGATAAAACAACAGTACCTAGAACCATCCAATTTTGAATAACGTATGTTTCCACCCGAATATGCACAGCTGGAAGCCCAAATTTCGAATTTATTATTTATTTCAAAATTTGTAAACCGTAAACGAATTTTTGATGAACAAACTGAATGATTTAAAAGCGAGCAATGGCAACACTGTACGGGAAAAACAAAACCTTTTTATCTCCAGTGCGCTGAACTGTGAATCGGAAATTCTAAATCTACGCTCATTTAAAATTATTTTGTGATATTTCTGTTGAACTGAAGTTTGTGGTTCAAGTGCACAGAACATGATATTTAATAAATAAAGGTAACACACATAAAACTCTAAAAAAAAGTTCCTTTGGATGTAATTTAAAATCTAAAATATTTGTTTTTTTTTTTTTTTTTTAATCTTTGACCTTTTATTTTCTTGGTTTCTTAGGTTTTAAAGATGCTGTTTTTGCATTTTCTTTGAAATTATTCTGAAGTTAAATATGATTTTAAATGCATTTAAAGCAGCAAACATGTACTTAAAACTAAGTTGTGACTAAATGCTATTTTTGTCATGTTTGGTACTGCTGCCTCATTCTTTTGTTTCTGTCATTTTTTCTATATTTATCAATGATAGTGTTAGGAGCGTATGAATCTCACTTTACACAAAATTCAATGTAATAACAACATCATGTAAACTCATCAGTTTTCAAGAGCGGCAGTAAAATTAAAAGTAGAGATATGAGTAAAAGTATAACTTATTATTTTTTTTAAATCATGCATATAGAAAATACTTTTTAAGTTATAATTAATGAAATTCCTTCTTTCTAAGTTGTCCATTTTATTCAGTTATGGACCAGCATTTCCAAAGTAACGGTTGCACGAATGGTAAAAAGTTCTGTTTTTTTTTTTTTTTTTTTTTTTTTTTTTTTTTTTTTTTTTTTTTTTTTTTGTGTGTGTTTTTTAAATTTAATTAATGTACTATTTTTTAACCATGTAATCATCCCGTCCCTAGTTATTTTTCTTCCAAAAAATATGTCCATCAAAATTATAATTTAAACTAACAGTAACTTTAATTCTCCCTCTCTGTTCTAAAAATCGTAATAACTTCTCTGGATTGCATCATTTCTAGATCATTCCATTTTGCATGGCCTCCGCAGTGCTGATGATGTAATAACTGGGAACTGAAACTTTTAACTCAAACCCAACCTTTCTCTTCATGTGCTTCCATATTGGATAACTACGCACTTCAGCTTCTCTCTGTGCGCTGCTTGGATGTAATTTCGCTGTGCTTGCTTTCTATCGCAACAATATCAAAAATGTAAATGTTCTTGAATAGGCGTGAGTAGAGTGCCAAGTGATTGCGGCCACAAACGTCAACTGGAAATTAAAAAGAGAATTAAAACCGCCTTGACTGCCAAGTTTTTTAGATATGGCAAAGTCAACATATTAGCATACTACGCAATCAGAATTCTTCCTCTAGTATGGATCTACAATCTATCCTAAATTGCTATCGCGCATTGACGTTGTTCCATTTTTTTCCTTACATTTAACGACTCCAAAGAGGCTTTGCTTTGGAAGGACTATTGTTTTCATTTTGCGATTTTGCTTTGAATCACTATAAACGGCTGTATCACTTTTAAAACAACAGTACCTAGAGCCATCCAATTTTGAATAATGTACGTTTCCACCTGAATATGCGCATCTGGAAGCCCAACTTTGAAATTTGTTTTATTATCTATTTCATATTTTTTAAAAGTTAAATGAATTTTTGATGAAAAGCGAAGCAATTTAAAAGCGAGCAATTGCAACACTCTACAGGAAAAACAAAACCTTTTTATCTCCAGCATGCGGAACTGTGTATGAGAAATTCGAAGGGTATGTTCGTTTTAAATTATTTTGTGATATTGCTGTTGAACTGAATTTTATGGTTTAAGTGCGAAGAACGTGATAGGTAACACACAAAACATTAAAAGAATGCCCCTTTTGACGTAATTTAAAATTTGAAACCTTTCAGATTCTTTTATAATTATTATTATTTATTTATTTATTTTAGGCAACTGGATTCGAAGTGCAAAATTAGTAATTTCGATAATAATAGCATATTATTTCAAATGGTGTTTTAAATGAAAATTTAATTACGTTAAAAAATTTTGAAATTTTTAGCTATATTGTAATGGTAATGGATGTGTTTGAAATTTTTATATTTAAAAAGCTTTAAAAGAACTGATTTAATTATGAAATTTATTTTCTTTTTTTGTGTTCACAAAATTATATGATCCATAGTATTATTGCAGGGCAGTGTACAATTAAATATATCTTTAATTTTTTGTATATTTTTCATTACATTTCACTAACTTGAAGATTTTTATAGCCATAAATTATAAATGTAAACTTCGATAATTATACAATATTAGAGGTCAGTTACCTTTATTAAGGAATGGAGGCTTCTATGTGTAATTGTATTAAGCATCCCACAGCCATTAGCAAGTTGTCATGCTGATTTGCACTGTAGAGGATTTGCCCATTTTTATCAAAGTTTATTTTACCACTTACTATGTATTAAGCTCTAAATTCCATTTTACATTGCTTTATAATTAAAAAAAGGGATTATTTTATAAATAATTAATTCAAATTTCGTGAATATGTAAAAGAAAATTTTGATCTTATATTGACAACAACAATTTTTGTGAAAGACTGAAGCTGAGGACTGCAAAATATTATGATTGTGATATTCAAGCAAAGATTTTACAGAACTGTGAACTTTTACAGTATTTCTTGAAAAAATTAGAACATTTTTTCAGTGATTTTTCAGAAAAATGAACTTGCAAACTTTCAATTTGCATTAATCATTAAAAATGATATTTATAAGATTTTGCTATTTTAAAACATTATTTAGATCAAAATTCTATAATTTTTCCCCCACTTTTGTATTATCTTTTGTTTTGCTACTTGCTGTAAAGCTTTCTTCTAAAAAGGATTTTCCATTGCCAAGTCTTCTCTTTGAAAGGGAGGACTATGTAAGATAAAAAATATGTGAATCAAAATTATAATGTAAACTAACGGTAAATCTTTAATTCTCCCTCTCTGTTCTAAAAGCCATAATAACAATTGCATCATTTCTAGATCATTCCATTATTTTGCATGGCCTGTGCAGCGCTGATGATGTAATAATTGGGAACTGGAACTTTTAACTCAAACCAAAACCTTTCTCTTTGTGTGCTTCCGCAATTGGATAACTACGCACTTCCAGCTTCTCTCTGTGCACTGCTTGGACGTAATTTTGCTGTACTTGCCTCCTATCTCAATAATATCAAAAATGTAAATGTTCTTGAATAGGCATGATTAGTGTGCCAAGCAAACTGTTGCCACAAATGTCAGTGCAAATAAAAATGGAATTAAATCTGCCTCGACTGCCAAGTTTCTTAGATTCTTAGATATTACAAAGTCAACATATTAGCGTACTACACAATCAAAATTCTTCCTCTTCAATATGGTACTACAATCTATCCTATATAGCTATTACGCATCGATGCTGCTCCATCTTTTCCTTGTATATATATATATATATATATATATATATTCAAATTTTATTACCTATTACCATTTGCCCTTTTGAGAATTTTTTTTACCAGTTTTAATATTTAATCTAATAATAAAATAGTTTCATATATCACCCCCAAATAAAAGTATGCAATATTATAATACACTAAACAATTTTTCCTAATATAGGATAATCTTTTAATGCATTTTTTCTTAATAATTTCATGCGTGATGTAGTTTTTGGGGAGGATGGAACAAGTTCAGTCTTGCGCCATGGTCAAAGTGGTGACTTATTTTTAAATAATTGCAATATATCTTTATTACTTGATGATTATACTGTTCAAACATCATATTGAGTAGACAGTCATAATAGGGGTGATCTGGTCCTAAAAATTTTTAAATACACTTTTTTTTTAACAGCAGAGAAAGAAAACAAAGTGAGAGATGTAGTTTCATCAATCAGCAACAGGTAAGGAAAAGATATTGCACCGTAACTGTGGTCATATTTACAAGCAGGAAACTCTTTCAGTCAGTGCAGATACTGCAGGAAAAATACAGATGCCTTGAAGAGCTTTAATTAAAAATTAGTAATTTAAAGGTCTATTATCAGTTTGTTCTAGTTAAGTTTAACAATTTTGTTTCATTTTTTACATTTTACATACATATATACACTGAAGAGCCAAAACATTATGACCACATATTCAGTAATGCATTGCTCAACTTTTGCCTTGCAAAACAGCTGCAACTCGCCATGGCATAGATGCCACAAGTTCTTGGTAGATCCAAAAGTCAAGGTATTTTGACATGGTGGTGTTAAAGCTCTGACCCGCTGCTCCATGACATTCCAAATGTGCTGTATCGGGTTAAGATTCCGCAAGTTAGGTGGCCAGGACATTAATTGGAATTTATCCTTATGTTCCTTGAACCACTCCAACACAATTTGAGCCTTGTGACATGGGCTTTGTTCTGCTGGAAGATCCCATTTCCATTTGGGAAAGACAGATACCATGTTAGGGTGCAACTGATCCACAGTTATGTTCAGGTAGTCTGCAGCTTTCTTGGTCTGTTCTATCATAACTAAGGGTCCCAGAACCACCCATGAGAACATCCCCCAAAGCATGATACCACCACCACCAGCCTGTGTATGACCTGCTGTACAGAAAGGAGCAAACTGTTCGCCAGGGTTCACGTACCCTGATACAACAATCAATGTGATGAATGAGAAATCATGATTCATCCGCCCACTTATCCATAGTTAAGTCTCGAGGTTCCTGTGTCCACTTTAGGCATAATTGTCAATGATGCTTTGTCAACAGAGGCACACAAGTGGGACGTCTGCTGCGTACTTCCATATTCAACAATGTCAGATGAACTGTGTGTTCCAAAACACTTGCACTTGGACCTGCATTGTATTGGGCTGTTAGCTGAGCCGCTGGCTGGTGCCAGTTTTGCTGTGCTAAGCAGGACAGTCTTCAGTGTCCATTTGCTTTGATGACATGTGGGCCTCCAACACTTTGGCATCTCTTTGCTGGGTTCGCCATCATTTATCCACTTTGCATAAAAAGTAACAACAACAGATTGTAACAACCTACAAGTCATGCAGTTTTGAAGACACTCGTTCCGAGTCTCAGGCCATTACTATCTGCCATCTATCAAATTCACTTAGATCTGCAGCCTTTCCCATCACTCACAAATGTAAGTGCAAAAATGATTCCTTACCTTCTCTAGCTGCAGTTAATTATCATTCCCACTTGATCATGTGTGCTCATATCATCCAAATGGGTCCATTAAAAAATGTGGGGATGGTCATAATGTTTTGCCTTGTGAGTATATATATATATATAATAAAAAAATAATAATTAAATCAAAATAAGCTGTTAACAGTCAAAGAGAAAGAACATACATCAAAACAGAAGCAAACAACCGGGCGAAAAACAGTGAAATACCATTATAAAAGTAATGTAACAAATAGTTAAAAATTCTGTGGTCTTTTTCAAGGAGCACTGGAAGAATTTTCAACAGATCCACATTTCTAGGCTGCTTTTAAAATAATTTGTGATAATTTGCCCCCTTCTTAGAATCTGATTCTGAATAAAAAAAAGGGAATAAACGTCCCTTTCTCTTTATCAAAACATCCAATATGTAGAAAAAGATACCCCCCCATTTTTCCCCCCTCAGCTGAGAAAAGTAGGTGTAAATGGTATTTAAGCTCCATAACATGTTTGAAGTTCTTTAGCATTGCTTTGAATCAGAAATTTGAAAAGGTATATATATATACACAGTCCAGTCACATTAATGTGACCACCACGTACTTTCCATGTCAGAGTTAAATAACCAATCACAGAAGGCAGGTGGCAGCACAGTGCAGTTGAGCGTATATAAAGGGTGTGTGAGGGCTTCGGAAAACATTTCAATCGTTGGCGTAATGCAGAAACGAAGCGATTTATCCGACTTCCAAAAGGGCGTGATCATTGGCTTTCGGGCCAAGGGTGGAAGCATTTCCGAAACGGCTGAGTTTGTGAACTGTTCGCGTGCCGCCGTGGTAAAAGTGTACCGTGCATGGCAAAATGGGACTGTCCAAAATCAGCGACGTGGCAAATGTGGTGCACCACGGGCCATAGATGACAGAGGCGAACGACGGTTGCGGAGATGCGTTCGGGCAGATAGACGGGCTACCGTTGAGCAACTGACCACCAAAATGAACCAAGGGGCTACCAAAAGTGTCTCCCAAAGTACTATTCAGCGAACATTGCTGCGTCTGGGCCTCCGAAGCAGACGCCTGGTTCGTGCACCTATGCTGACTGCTGTTCATCGACGGCGAAGGCTAGAATTTGCACGCCAGTACAGCAGCTGGACGTCCACTGAGTGGCGACAGGTTGCGTTTTCGGATGAATCGCGTTTTATGCTCCATCGGACAGATGGACGTTGGCGTATAAGGCGTGAAACCTCTGAAAGGAACCACCCTGCAACCATTGCCGGAACGGTCCAAGCTGGAGGCGGGAGCATTATGGTCTGGGGAATGTTTTCCTGGCATTCTCTAGGTTCACTGATCATTGTGGAAGGCACAATGGATCAATACAAGTACGCATCTGTCCTTGCGGACCATGTTCACCCCTACATGCGCATTGTTTTTCCTCAGGATGATGGCATCTTCCAGCAGGACAATGCGAGGTGCCATACAGCTGCCAGTGTACGTGCGTGGTTCGAAGAGCACCAGGATGAGTTTACCGTCCTCCCCTGGCCAGCAAACTCACCTGACTTAAACCCAATCGAGCATCTGTGGGACCATCTCGATCGAGTTGTTCGCGCCATGGATCCTCAACCGCGTAATCTAGCGCAGCTGGCCACGGCATTAGAGTCGGCATGGCTCAACATCCCAGAGAACACCTTCAGGGACCTATGTGACTCTCTTCCTGCACGTCTCGCAGCAGTCCGCTCTGCGAAAGGTGGTTATTCTGGCTTTTGACAGATGGTCACATTAATGTGACTGGACTGTGTATATATATATGTATGTGAAAAATATGTAATTGAGAGATGTATATATGATATTCTACTATTTATTTATAGTGTGCATTTAGATAATTTTTTTTTCCTGTTATTAAACCTTTCACGGTTGAATATATATTCTTGTGACAAACTAAATGTATTTAATTTCTTTCAATTCCTAAAAAAAAGTCTCAACATGCCCTCACAGTTAGGATATTCTAACCTCATATTTTGAACAAGAAAAAATTCAGTTGATTATGCATTTTGCAAAATAATAAATTTATGGGCTTAGCATGGTAAGTATTTATTTTACTGTATTGTATTATTAAAATTTCAGGAATAAATGATATAGAAGATTACTTACCAAAATTTTATTTTCTATTAAAATTATAGGTGGTAACTATGAGAGGCTTTTATAAATGTTATTACAATATGCAAATGTTTTACATTTTTTAAAGGTTCCGTTCCATATTCATAAATACTCTTGGATTCCGTAGAGCCGAGCATGCTCTTAAGCTAGGAGCAATGTTTACTGCTGAACAAGCATTAGCTTTAAATATTGTAAATGAACTAGTAGATTCTCCATCAGATCTGATGTCTAGAGCCCATGATGAATTAGACAAATGGCTGAAAGTTCCAGGTTTTGTATTGTTTCTTTTCTACACCTAAACTAATCAGAAAATCTGTAGAATTTGTAGTATTGATTTTCTTTAAATGCCATGTGATTATTATAAAGATATAAATTTACATAACTGATTATAGTTATTATCATCATGTTTCATTATACTGCAATGTGATATTAATATGAAAAGTGTAAAACAGAATTCTTAAAACTTATCTGTTATAATTGTGCTAGGCAAATTCAAATATACCTGGACTTATGGACTTTTTGTGTGGTGAATCCTGTAGCAGATTAAATGAGCTTGAATTTTCCAATCGTCACATGGTACCTACTTAGTGTAGTTAGGAGCTGGCCCTTTATTAGTCATGTGTAGCACTTTGATAGTGATGAGTTAGAAATTCCAATCTGTGGGAGGGAAGAAGGATTATTATTATTATTATTATTATTCAGTACATAACATGAGAAAAAGACCTCAAGCTTCCAAATTATGATTAGGCTTTTCAGATTAGTATGGAGAATAGTATCTGCCTTGTATTAGTGGGTGGGTTATGCTGCCTTATCCCTGTCATAATCCAGATTTAAGTCCCAGTGTCATCACAGTGGTTTTAAAGCATCTAACTAAATACCTTTGAAGAGGGGATAAAACAGCTTCTAGAACACTGGGAAAAATCTATTACAATGCTGAGGATTACTTTGAATAATAACATGCTTTGCAAGCAAGTAATCATTTTGCTTTTCCAATTATCCATTTTTTCCAAATCATATTTATTGCCCAAATTTATATATTTATAACTAAAAATATACAAAAGATTCTTTTTTTAAGTTTGAGGATTATATTCTAAGTTAAATTTGAGTACTAAGCTAGGATTTTTCAAACTGCAGTACATTTTTGGTGGTACAATTTATGCACAAAAGATTTAAATGAATGCTCAATAAATGCAAAATGGTATCCTTTTTGGTACATATATTGGTACACAGTGCTACATATATTTTTTATTCTTATTTATATAATGCAAAATTTTAGGCCAAATTTTGCCCTGAGCTAAATTTGTGCCACTGAGACCCAATATATATTCTCCTAGCCATTTCACAATTAAAATTACAATGTGCAAACAGGCAAATCTTTTAGCTCATAGTTTTACATGTATAACATTAGAGAAAACTAATTGCATATTCCTCAGTAGTATTAGAAAATAGATCTTTTTCAATTTTATAAAGGGCATATTTGAAAATGATAGAATAGTTAATTAACATGTAAGTAAAACAGTTTTACATTATAATTGAAATTTTTTCAAAAGAGCGAAATGTATCAGGCTTATATTAATTCACTCACTCATATAACTGATTCATTTGCTAGCAAAGTAACATTGATAGTTTTTGCTCTGTTTTTTTTTCTTTTTATTTTTGTTGTTAACTCTTAAATATGGACACCAGACACTTAGTCTCCGGATATATCGGGTTTTAACGAAAATTTTTCGTGACCACAAATAGTTTGCGTTGGCATGTTTAATCATATTTTGTCAAATAATTTTTGGCATTTGAAAGAAAGAGTCTTGCTATAGAACGCAGTGTTGTCAAATTAATAAAAAAATATCGTTATCATTAAGTACAAGGTGTCTGAAATGGAACTACCATGCTACCATATCACAACCATCATTTACATCCAGTTCTGTTGCAATGATTCAGCTACAGGATTTCACAAATCATGTGTACAGCTTTATGTACTAATGTTGTATCATATGACACTGTGAAGGTTTGGTACCAAAAGTTCAAAACTAAGGACTATGATATTCAAGAAACAGAGCACTCTGGCTGGCCTACTGATATTGATGAGGCCCACCTGCAAGAACTTGTGGAAAAGATCTGTATGCAATCACTCAAGAGCTTGCTAAGAAATTAGAAATTAGTGCCATGTCCATTAGTTGCTCTACACATCGCAACATACAAGTTCAATCGCTGGGTGCCGCATCAGCTGACTAGCAGATATGGAGAGACGTGTTCAGGCCTGCACTAATCTGCTCCAATATCAACACAAGGACAAAATTCTGAACCCGATCATCACTATGTTAAAAAGTGGATTTACTTCAAAAACATAGGCCAAAAAGGAGGTTGTTCTATGTGTGGTGAGCTGGCCCGCAGCGTCGCAGAATGCAATTTCACTAACAAAAAGATCGTGCTTGTATCTGGTGGGATTGCTGTGGTAATATCCGCAAAGAGTATCTGGGAAAAGGTAAAACCATTGACAGTAAGGTGTACAGCGAGATGCTAGTCCGTGTTAACGCTGCTGTCAAGGGAAAACGTCAAACTGAGTTCTACCACAAAAAGGTAATGTTCCATCAAGATAATGCAAGACCACATGTGTTTGTATTCATCGGCTGGACTCTGTACGTACTCGAATGGGATCTTTTGCCACATCCTCCATATAACCTCGACATCGCTCCTTCAGACTTCTACTTTTTTTCGCACCTGCAGCTACGTCTTGACAGTGCTATCTTCCATTCTGCACGGGACGTCCAAAATGAGGTTGATCTGTTTTAGGGCTGAAAAACTACCAAAACATTGGCAGAAGATAATAGTTTTGGATGGTGATTACTACCTGCACTGAAGATACTGCTGTTTCTTAAGAACTAAAGATACTGCTGTTTTTTAACAATGTTTTTTGGTGATTTCTATATGTATCCATTGTCATTACAACCATATATATCCTCTCTGAAGCTATAAATTTCACTCCGACAAGTATTGAAATATGAAAAAATATATAGAATTTTACATTCCGCTGTTTTATAATATTTTCAGTTCCATAATAATCTATTTCATAATAAAACTGTGGTATAAAATAAGCAAATTTCATATCAAATTTATTTCAGTTTTGCTTATTAAAATTATAGCTGATAACAGAAGGCTTCCAATCTTGAATTCTCAGTTTTCCTCTATATATATATATATAAATCTGCACATGAAGAAGTTCATAGTATTTAAGGAGTTAGCCGCTGATGTTCTGTATGTAATCCAAAAGCTTGTGAAATCTTGTTTTTTGATCACCAACATTGAACTATGTGACAAAATTAAAAATGTAGGAAAATCTCTGAAATAGCACTGTATTGCCAACTATAATTGAATTTGTATGTTTTGTATTTCCTATTCATACTGATTTAGCAGTCAGTTTTTTTAACATTATATACTTTTAAGTAAGAAAAAGCATTTTTTGCTACTTTTTGAATTGCTTTATTTCAAATAATTTCACTATTTTACTGAAGCACTTCCTCAGTTTTTGCAGTAAAATATCATTCTTCATTTACATGAACTTTAGATTTGGGTGGGGGAGGATATAATGGAATGTACACCTTCAGGGGAAAAAAAAAAAAAGCTGTTAACAGCTAGATTCTTGTTGATGAAACAATGAAAATATTTTCAGTTAACAAATGCAAACTTTCTGTCAATATTTGTTATGCTGTGAAAACACTTTTTCCTGTAGCTTTGGATCAAGAAAATATTAGCACAGCATTACACTTTGTGAAGCAATGTAATCTTATAAGGTATTTCTCCCACCTTCTTAGCATGCGTTTGTGGTGTATGGTCAGCACACTCGGCACGTACTCGAGAGGCCTTCTGAGGTTCGAGTCCTGGCAAGGAAATTGCTCATCTTTCATGTCTTCTGATTTAAAAAAATCTTCATGTCCCTAAAATCTGTCATTTGAAGTAAATTATAATCAATTCTTTACATTTTATGTATGTTATTTATTAAATAAATTTTCCGTCACTATTTTATAGATATTTCTTTTTCTGCAGGTCTCAAATAACTTTATTTTAACTTGAAGTGAAGTTTATTCCCAAGTCTTAAATTTAATGAGATAGTAGATTAGTCTTTTAATTATAGAATAACTGGAAATATAAATTTATATAATGTGGTATAAATACTGTTTCAAGATTGCACAGCAAGGCATTTGAAATTAATAAATTTGAAGTAAGAAGTCATTTAACTGAAAATTCTTACTTCCAAGATTTTAAAGGAATAATAAAGTCCAAGAGAAATTGCAGTTGACAGAGTAGTAGAGAAAAATCTTGCCACATCAGTTGAAAAGACTGATTCTCAAAATGAATTAAATAACACATCTTGAAGTGAATTCTTGGGTATTTTGTTAAACAATGAATTCAGGGCGGGTGGAAGATCACAGCCTCGTCTGGTAAAAATAGTAAAATTTTGACATAATATAAGATGAAGAAAAAAAAGCAAAATAAAGCTCATAACATGTTCAGAATAAATTTAGGCAGGAGAAAATTTGTAGCATTTTTAATGTAGGGGGAAAGAGGTACAAACTGTATTCTACCTGTATTCAGTTTTTTAATTACTCAGTCACCTGTGGCCTTGCATTTCTGAAACTTTCGTAAATCTGTTTATTTCACTAATTGCAAAAAAATAGTTGCTACGTTGATAAGTTTACTGTACATCATCTGTGCTATGCATTCAATCCACAGTCAGGATATTTATTATCACACAAAGCATGTATTGTTTGTATTGAACCAGAATAACTGCAAGGTGAGACATCATTCCGCAGTGAAATGATTTCCAGAATTTCTTTTATTCTGGCCTAATTTCCCAAAGATTAAATTCCCATCATTATTATTTAATTTTTCATTTTAAGTTACTGTCTATTGACAATCAAAATATATATCTTTCATTTGTTATTTCTTCATTCATTATTTTATATTTTTATTGCATGAATCAACCAATTTGACAACTTTCCCCCAATTTGTTAACTGTTTATATATAGAATATTGACTGCTATACAAAATTGAGAGAAAATTATGCAACTAATTTAATTTCCTAAGGATGCATCTACAGAAAAAATATAACAAATGGATAGTATTTGTGGATAAATTACCAATGAGTATCACAATAATATTTATTTAAAAGAAACATTCCAGTTAGAATATGTAGTAATATTAACATTAAATATCTAATAAGATATTTTCATTTCTACTTTCTATCTTGAAATTTGCCTTTTCTTATTGTTGTCAACTGCTATTTCCTGGGAAACCTTGAATGCTGCTGGAACTGCTGTGTCATCTACTACAGCTTGCAAGTTGTTACTATCATCTTGGTCACCATTTAGCCTGTCTGCCTTTGTGCAATAAACTTCAAAGCCATCAAAGTATCAGATATTAACTTTCCTTGAAGCAATTTGCAATTATTGTTTGACTCACTCAGAGCCCATGCACTGGAAACCAATGACATGTCAGTAAGATGAAAACAACTGCTCAGTGGAGAAATTCATTTTAAAATTTATTTGAGCTTGCTTTCTGAATGCCTTGGTGAAAGGGAAAATTGGATAGGTATTTAAAATTTTCAGATAAGAGATCTATCAAAAATGTAAGAATTGTGCAAGTTGACATGATCCATGCAATAATTCCATAATTCTGGGTATGCTGTCTTGTGTCCTTATTTCATCATTTATGTCGATGGTCTCAAACTGGTGGTTCACATGTGACCCACAAAGATGTTTCAGTTATGTATTTGTTGCAAATATTTCAGGATTTTAGTTATATGAAATTGAGTTCATATTATTTCCATTTCCACTAAAAACAAATAACACACCAGAAAATCTGTAAATTGAGTTAATTAATTTACAGTGTGATATGAATCCTATTCAATGCTTTAAGGATACAGATTTGATTAACTTTTATCCACGAAAGTTTAAATAAGCTCAGTTAAGAACTTTTGCATGAAAAATAATTATTTTATTTGGAATTACCCTATGTGTGAGCAACTGTTTTCATAGTTGAAATTTGATAAGAAGAGAACCCAGTTGACTAATGAGCATCAACAATTTGTGAGAAAGATCATTTCTAATACTTTCTCTCCGAAGCTACAAATTTTATCCAAAACAAAACGCCATGAACTGTAAAGCTGTGAAGTAAGAAATAAAGAAGTTCATAACTATATACATACAAACATGTGTATTTTTATTTATGCACCAAGGAAAAATGAAATAAGAAAAAGAAACTAACTTGTCTTAATTTATTCTCAAGTTTTATCCCTCTAGGAAATGTTTCTCTGAAAATTTAGAAAGTTTTCATAATGGCTTCCGAAATAGACAATCCTCATCGACGTGAATAAATCAGAAGCACTTCTATTTACAAAAAGAAGGAAGATTGAACGAAACATCGACATGTATTATTCATTCCATGGGCACAGTACATAAGTATCTTGGTCGTATAATTGACCACCTCTTATGGGCTCTAATGGAGGGCCCACCTCAGTATGGTAGAGGGGCAGAAATGTTTCCAGGATGGGGGACAGCTAACAGGCCCACCATCATACTGCAGGCAGTCTCCTAACATGGGGTCATAAACAGCTTTCTTGACATCCAAGCATCAAACTGACAGGGATGTACTTGATAGTGAGTATGTTGCTTCGGCCTGGTTATGCTCATAATGGGGTCAGTTGTTGGGGCAGGTCTAAGTGAGCTTTACAAGTTGGTGATAGATCGTTTCTTTTGTCTTGGGACCAGATAATTCCAAAGGTGTTATAATTGACCAAAAATTGACATGGAAGCTGCACACTGCATATATAATTTATGTTCCACATTGCTAAATATACACTCTCACCCTTAATTTTTTGGAACTCTGTTTTATCTGCTGATAATAAGTTACTCATTTATATAACCTTATTGTGACCTATAATTACTTATACCTAACCTATAAGGGGATTTGCCAGTCATATGCATGTTAATAAGTTCCACATTATGCAAAATGTTACACTAAGGCAGATTACGAATAGCCGCGATTCGTCCATAGTCTTTCAATCCACAAGTTAAAACCTATATGGCAGAATTAACAAAGAAATTCTTTAGTGACGTCATTAAAATTAATAATAAAAGTATTCCTAATCTTGACTACAAGATCAACACCAAAAGACTTGGTGCATTATTAAGAGTGCTGAATTAGTTTGTTATTCTCTACAACTTAATTAATTTATTCTTAAATAATTAACTCTGAATATTGCATTAATTTTCTTAAATCATTGCTTATTCTTGTATATTGCTTCATTGCCTTGAAATTTTATTTTCAAATTCTTAATGTTTAATTTTCTTAATAATTCACCCTTCCCCCGATTTTGGCTCATCCTATCCAAAATATAAATATCATTCATATTCAAATTTGCCTGCCAATAGTCAATTTGCATTTGTGCCATCTCTTCCAATCTCCTAGCTCCTACAAGTCAGCTGTCCAGATGCTCCTCTCTT
Source organism: Stegodyphus mimosarum (assembly GCA_000611955.2). Taxonomy (NCBI): domain Eukaryota; kingdom Metazoa; phylum Arthropoda; class Arachnida; order Araneae; family Eresidae; genus Stegodyphus; species Stegodyphus mimosarum. Next base: position 218,437 of record KK113506.1, read on the forward strand.
GTATTGACCAGTGGCTCTGCCTCCACAGCAGATATTTTTGACTAGACTCTTGAAAGGACTAAAATGATTTTGGCCACAACTACTTATCAATTTTACATGTTTAGTGTTTAAAAAAAAGCTATTCTTATCCTGGTAATGCTCTTGATTTTTCATGCGCTACATACAGGATACGGCACATCCCTGGGACTTGCAAATGTGACTTCATCACCTCACCAGTAAGAGAGGGGAAATCTGTTAAATCATGCAAAAGAACGCATAAAAGCATAAAACTAACGTAAAAACAATAATGGTATGATATATAGTCTAGATAAAAAGAAATAATCTGTAGCTAGACCAGTTGCAGCTTCAAAAATATGGAACTCAACTATTATAGTGAAAAAGCTTCGAGGTATATCAGATTCAGAGAATAATCATCACAATTCTAAGTGAATAGCAACATTTCTCAGAATTTTGCTTTAGGATACCATCTTTAATTAGTAGATGCCAAGCGGAAATCATTGTCGCAGAGACATTAAAAAAAGGTTTTAATTACGTAATTATCTCCTGATTGGTTGAGCTATCTGCAATGCACATGCTAAGAGCTCTATATCTTGTCTTTGAGTAATGCATTTAAAATTTTGCATATGAGAATCCATTCTTCAAACTTTATTAACGAAAATAGTTTCTGGAAGTTCTTGCAGATAGTCTTTGATGTTGCTTAATCTGATAAGGTTCATCACAGATGATGGTAATAAGGACAATGCATTTTAGTATAGTAAGCATGGGAAATTACAAACTAGGAAAAAAGAGGATCAGCATTTATCTCTGTCAGGTTTCTACAACTACAATCTATCTGTCAAGTTTCTGTGGCTGTCTGTTTTAAAAATCAGATTTGGTATTTTTAGCTGATATGAAGTGCTTTAATTACAACAGCATTTAACTGTTTAGATTGATGCATTATAGCTTTTTGTAGACTGTTTAACTATCTTGTATCTTGATTTACTAAATCATAGTTTTCTTCAGACACTGATAAAAATAAATTCTGAATGATATTTCTGCTTTCCTTTCCCCCCCCCTCTCCTAAAAAAAATTCCTTTAGGTTTCTTTTGTAAACTGAAGGTAATATCAGTATAAACTTTCATAAAAATTTACTTGTAAGAGACATTCACCCATAAAACAAGGGTATAAATTAATTTTTACTAATACCTGCAGATTATTATATTAATATTTCAAATATGGAATCTTGCACATTATGGTAGGGGAAAATAAAACAACAGCGGAAAAATGAATATCTGCTTTTCTTATTTTCTGCTTCAAGCAAGATTATAAAATAAGTACTCGGTTTTTTAATCTTTTTTTCCCTGTCGACCTGTATGAGTTTTGGGTATAGTGTTGTTTCTGAATTGGTTTACAAAATTTGATATGATGTTATATAGCAATCAAGAGTTATTTGCAATGTTTATTTCATAAGGAATGAGATACCATTTAATAATTTAAAAAATTGTAATTGCATTCATTTCACTGAATTTATTTTATTATTTCCTCTCTTTTATTTTTGCTTTCAATAATTTTTCAGAGGCTGCTCGTCAAATGACTAAAATTAGTCTACGGAAACCTCATGTAGAAGAACTACTTTCCTATGAAAAGGAGGAAGTAGAAGAAGTAGTACATTTTGCTAATTTGGAAGAAACTCAAAAAGTGTTAGGACATTATTTTGAAAGTTTAAAAAGTAAGAAGTAGCTGAAAGTGCAGTTATGTGATATATTGAGGCCATTAAAACATTTCATGAGCTTCTAAAATTTAGTATTTTCAGTAATTTTAAAAGAAAAAAGTGCAGCAACAGATACTTTAATTCTGTAATAATACCTCTATTTTCTTATTTCATGTATTTTTTTATAATAATAAAAATATTTAAGGATATAATAAAGCATTTTTAACCTAAATAATTTACATGTTATTTTGTCATACAGCAGCTAAAAGGTATAATGAAATTTACTTTATAAAATCAGTTTTGTTAAAAATTATTCAGTTAAACACATTACTAATATTTAGTAGTTATTGTAGATGAACAGGTATTTTTTATTGCATGTTATAACTGTTATAATAAATTCAATTTTTTTTATTAATTTATATTTGTAGTAAGTAGATCAAATAACTGGTTGCATGTTGTAATTGTTATAAAAAATTAAGTTTTTCAATGAATTCATATATATTTTCTAATAAAAACTGTTTTTACCTTTACATATAAAAAGTTGCCTAATTCTTCACCCAGTTTATTTACAAAAAAATTATCAGTAGTTTAAGATACTGTTTTAGGAAAATTTTAAAATCTGATATCGTATTAACTCATTAGCATCTGGTGTCTTTTTTCTAAGATTAGGTTTGAAACTGAAAATCCTGTTTCTAATGCAATAGATTTGATACAATGAACATTATGAAACTTCATTGTTGTTTATAATGTTGCCAACATATTGTGCAAGTTTTTTATTTTGATGATGATCTTGATACTCTTTGGCAAGTGAATTGATTTTCGGTAAAAATTTACTTTATTTAACATCATTTTTAATAAATTCAGTGGTTTATTTGTTTAGTTAGTTGATTTACAGCAAAACACAGAAGGGGTGTCTGCTTATGTTGAAGGAAGGCTTTTGTAGAGGACTTTAATAGGGAAACTGGTTCATATTTACATTATGCATAGAAAATTTAAGTGCCTCTGCAGCCAGCTTGAAACTGAGTTGAACTAGCAGTGTTATCTCTTTGTAAGTGGTGGTCCTAAATTCATCAGAAAAACTGATTGAAGAATACTGCCATCTGTATGAAGTTTCCTAAGTTCAAGTTATTTAATTATGAAAATACTTGACTAATGCTATAATATGAGTGTTAGTAAAATCGTTTAGTAAAATATGGCTTAAGAATGGAACGAAATTCTGATACAGATATTTTATCAGATTCAGAATTGCATTCTTTTGCCTCAACATCTGCTCCCTCTGTAAATGACAACTGGTCTCATACACTAAAAGATTTACAGCCACATGCTTGTTTGGTACACCTGGTATAAATTACAGTGCAGTAGGTAGTGACTGTGACAAAGAAGATTTTTTTCCCATATTTTTCAACGATGACTTAATAAATTTAATTATGGAACAAACAAATAATTTTGCAGATTTTGACTTACAACGAAATCCAAACCTCAATAGGTCGTTCCGAGATTCTCCTAGACCTTCTCATGTCAGGCCCATTGCACGTGAAAAAATTAACTTTTTTTTAGCATTAAATGTGCTAATGGGTATAATAAAAAAATGGATCTAAAAATTTACTTTATTACGAATCAGATAAGTGCTACTCCATTTTTTAATAAAATGGGTGTCAAGAGATAAATTTTTGAAGGTATTACGATACCTTCACTTTACACCAGACAGCAGTGCTAAAAAATTGGATAAACGTAAACCAGTTATTGAACTATTCATATAAAAATTTTAAAATGTGTATAAACCGAAAAAGAATGTGTCCATTGAAGAGTCTGTTTATGTGGAAAGGCAGGCTAGGTTTTAGACAATATATTCTGTCGAAATGATCCTGATATGGAATCAAAATATATAAACTAAGCGAATCCGATACAGGTTATACCAATCTTACAGCGAGATGTGGCCTATATGGCAAAACCTTTGTGAAAACCCTTATAAGTGATCTTTTGGAAAAATATATAACTTATGTCTGGATAGGTTTTTCACTTCACCATCACTTGCGTTAGATTTATATGACGCAAAAACAAATGTTTGTGGCACAATCATGAAAACAAAGAAAGGTCTGCCAAAGCATTTTCTATCAAAATCAATGAGACAAAAAGATGTATAGTAAAAATATGTATCTGGTTGCATTTAAAGATAAAAAGAAGGAAGTGTTGCTTTTAACTACAATGCATGGTCACTAACTAGAAGATACTAGTAAACAAAATTACAAAACAGGAGAAAGCATCAAGAAACCAAGCTGTATATTACAGTACAATAAAAATATGGGAGGAGTTGATATTAGTGATGCAGTCAGTACTCATTACACATCTTACATAAAATCTTTCTAATGGTATAAAAAGTAATTTTGGGGGTTCCTCGGCATTAGGATCTATAATGCTCCTGTTTTATGCGATGTAAAAAAAATAGTATAAAAACACCATTACTTCAGTTTTGATTGAAAATAATCGAGCAAATTACGGAGAGTGTTCCGGGAAGGAGGGAATGTGAATTTCGACCATTAGCTGCACCAATGCCATTTTGCCTTTCAGAAAAGCATTTTCCATATTCAGTTCTTAACAAAAACAAAGAAAAAATGAGAAGATGCATTGTTTGTTTCCAAGCTATGCAGAGGAAGTTGAGCTTCAGGGAAAACAACTTACTGTGAGTGCAAAGATTGTATTGTAGGACTATGGGTCGACCTGTGCTTCAAAATTTATCACACAGAAAGCAAATTTTAAATTTCTTGTAAATATATATATGCGTGTGTGGATGTGCTTGTGTAGATTTATTGTTTAACATTAAATATTTTAATTGTAGTTTAACAAATGCTGAACGTTTGTTTTAAAAGTCCTCTTTGATTGTCTATATATAATTTCTTAATTTTTATAATTCATCCGGATGTATTTTCATCTGGGAAAACCCTGAAGTTAAATCAAGAGTGGAAAAGTAATTTGCATTCCCTAATTCTTCAATCAGCTCAATCATACAAGGCAGAGGAAAACTGTCTTCAATTGCTTTCTCATTCAACTTGCGGAAATCAGTGACTAGACAGTAAGTGTTATCCACCTTTTTAACAAATAAAACAGAAGCTCTGTAAGGACTGTCACTTTTTTGGATGATGTTAGCTTCAAGAAGTTCTATTACCTGTCTGTCAAGCTCATCCCTGAGATGGTAAGAGATTTTATAAGGCTTTTGCCTAACAGGAATGTTGTCACGCAAGTTGATGTTGTATAAGATGGTGTCACACCCTGTTAATTCGGTGACTGAGGCAGTAAAGATGTTACTATACAGTTTTAGAAGATGTGATAATTGTTGTTGCTGCTCAGGTAAATGGCTAAGTTCAAATTCACCACCCCATGACTCGAAATCCTCACCAGTTTCAATAGAAGTATTGTTGATAAGTTCAGTATTTTGTGAGATGACATTCACAGGCTGGGCACTAGCCAACTTCATTCCTTTATTTATGTGAAGAACATCAGGTGAAAAATTAGCAATCTTAACAAGAAATTCTTTAGATTTTGAAGTATGATTTACTGATCTGTCTATGGCAAAATTACTCTGCAAGTGTTCAGCTAAAGGCTCAATTAAAACAGTGTCAGCACTAATGTCTGCAGAACGAGAAGTAAGTTTAACAATGTTCTCAGAAAAAGGTGGTAATTTATGTTTGGTTACTGAGTAGCAAAATGAGTGTGAAGTAGAACTAGAAGTTACACTATTGTCATAGCACTAGGCTTACTAAGATTCCATTTTAGAATAACATTCTTACCTAAAAGTTGAGAGGTCGAAAAATTTAAATGCATGTTATTGTCTGCAAGAAATTTAGTTCCTAAGAGTGCCCCATACTGAGACAAAAGAGGAGTGTCAGTGATTAAACATTCTGTTTCAAAACATTGCTGTTGAAATTCTACCAATAAATTAACTTTGTTATTGACTCTTAACTTTTCTGCAGCTATACCTTTTAAATAAATATTGCAACTATCCAATGAGATTTTACTACCAAAACACTTGATGTATTTGGATTCTATGATATTAACTGTTGCACCTGAGTCCAATAAAAACTTAACTTTATTCCCCAAAATAGATCCTTCTACTATAGGCAAAGACGCCTCACTTGTGGATACTATGAAAACAGATGGTACCTCCAAAAGGGTTTCAAGGGATGAAACAGAGTATGATCTTGCCCCACCCTTAACTAGTTTAAATTAAAACTTGGAGCGTGGGGATTTAGAGCATTACTAGTCACATTCGAGTTATTTTGTGTATTCGAAACAGCTGGTGTAGTGTTATGGTTTCTCCGAGCTGTTTGATACCTCTGGGTCTCTGACGACCATTTCTAGTGTGCTGATTAGGCACTATATTTGTATAGCAGTCTCTGTTAACATGTCCAATTCTGTTGCAACGATAACAACAAGGCTGTATAGGTCTCGTACAAGGATTCTGTGACAACAAGGACTGCACCTGGACTTGCAGCAAACCCATCATTTTGGTGAGCTGAGCAATGTTCTCTTGCTGAAGCTTAATAGCTGTAGTGAGCTCAGAGGTAGCTACAGTGGGTGTTGTAATATTTTTCTCTGGCACTGACTTAGCAATGTAAACTGCCCTAACCTCAGCTGTTTGAAAATCACTATCAGCATGGCTCTTAACCCACATATCCTCCTCAATAATAGCATGCTGTTTACCAGCTGTAAATGTTTTGTGATTCTGCAGCAGCAGTAATCGTCTCAAATGTAGTTGTAAACCTTCAATAAAAACAGGACAGTAATAAATCCTGCCTTTGAGCTTCTGCTGCAGGGTCACTGTTTCTCTCTATAGGTACAGTTTTGTATGAAAGTGCTTCTATACGGGCAGCAAACTGCCTTAATGATTCATGTGGCTTCTGAAAAGCCTGGATAAGAGCACGGATGTTAGAGTGCAAGTTGTGCACAGAAGTAAATGATTCCTTTAAGGCATTTGCAATATACTCGAGACTGGTTTCTCTTTTCAACCTAGGGTTGTTTCTTATGAAATCAGCTGCCTCACCTGCAACCTTGACTCTAATTACAGTCAGTTTGTTTGTATCTGACCAGCCCACATGAGTGGCTATTAGGTCTATCGTATCTCAGAAGTCATTTAAACTAGCTCCACTGTCTGCAACTGTAAAAACAGGAACAGATACCAAGGGATCTGACCCAAAAACTGGCATACCTTGGACTTCCCGATCCTCTTCCATATTGAAAAAACTACTACTAGCAGCTGCTCTCTTTCTAGGTATACTGAACTATATGTTACCCACAACAATGCAGTCACTAAGATAAAAAGATGTATCCCAGTCTGTGACCAACAGATGAGTACCAACACTATTAACACAGAAATAACAACAGTTCTTTAAACCATTCAGGCAATCCACTCTGTAAGTGTTTGTGTTGGAAACATTAAAGTCCATAAGCTTGTGTCACAAAAATGCACGTCTGTTATACAATGAATTTGTTGTAATCAGTAACCAAAATGTGTAACATATAGAAATTAACACAAAATAACAACAGTACTTTTGAGATTAACCATTCAGGCAATCTACTGTGTAAGTGTTTGTGTTGAGAACATTGAAGTCCGTAAGATTGTGTCACAAAAATACATATCTGTTATACACCCTCACAAGAAATAAAATGTAAATGTGAACTTCACAAAATACGACCACTGCAAAACCTGTTAATGTAACCGTTTAAATGATTAGGTTTTAGTATCAAGTCTAGACAGGTGGAAGAAAAATATCGATATTTAAACTAAACATAAAATCACCAGCATCAAGTTCCAGACAAGAAAGAAAAAAAAAAAAGTTAATAGTGCCCCTTAAATATGGTTCGAAAAAACACGGCACCAAACTGTTGTGCCTCTAGAGAAAGAAGGGACATTACAAAACAAAGTTAACAATTTGTCTCTACCTACTATCCTAACAAGCATTGCATTGTGAAATTTTAACCTAATAACCCATGAACCTTGATGCTAGTGAATTTAGGATAGATCATGCATTTTAGAAAATGTAACTTAAACATAACAAAAACACAATAATCAATATTAACTTTTAAGAAAAACCTTAAGTGTTATTTGTCAAACAGATCAAATTATAAGAAAATCAATACCAATTAAACAATTAAAAAAAAAAATCATTCATTTCCCCGGAGAGTGAAAATAATCTAAGAAAATTCAAACATTAACAGCAAAACATTTTTGTTTTAACAATTCAGTAATTTCATAAAATAAACACCTTCAAAATTTAAATAAGTGTCTATTAATCCAATATAGCTATTTCTTCTCTTAACAATTTAAACCTTTTTAAAACAAAGCTAAATATTTTTTTTTTCAAAT
>KK113506.1:226504-238404 GCA_000611955.2 Stegodyphus mimosarum
CCCCCCCCCCCATTCTTTGCTAATTTTGTAATTAAGTATAAACTGAAATTTTCAAACCCCCCGCCCTTTTTTTTTTTTCTTGAGATGTGACTAATCAAAGTAAAGAAGCATGACTTATCTGATAACTTTGCGTTACGCCAGTCCTTTAGTTGAAAGAAAAGATGACACCATAGCTTAGCTGGAACGCCACAAAGTTGGAGAGAAAACTATGGATACACCTTGGTGGCCCGAGCAGACGAAAATCTGGCGCACACGTCAAATGCGAACAGCAAGTTGGAAGTGGAGTCAAGGCAAGGTGGAAACCATTCGTAAAGTCCCAGACCATCAGCAGGATCCTCATCCAGTTGGGCTGGAGCAGCAACAGGTAGATAACAGCCGGAAGAGCTCTAGGAGGCTACAGTATCGAGGAAGCCATCTTCCGAAGAATAATCAATTTTACGTTGAAAGGGAAAGCAGTCGGTTCTTGAAGTACCTCGAAAATTTGAAATTCATGACGAAGAAGGGCTACCTTCGATGAGGCTGGTAAATTGTTGAATTAAATGTTAACCCATACTTGCGAAAAATTGAGCCATAAGAACATCCTTCGAACTGCACAAAAAACTGACGAACAATTCACGAAAGCAGAGCAAAGTCAAACGGCGAGAAATGTCAGGCCAAAAAAAGAGAGGGAACAACACCTGCAACGGCTTTTTGTTAAAGCAGAAGGCCATAAAACGCTAAGACCCGCTAAACACGATGAAAAATGCAGTACTACAAATCCCGCATAACCCCTGTAAAATTTCTCGTTTTTCCGAAGTGTTGAACTAAACACAAATTCAAATATCGCCAAACGAATGCCAAGAATTTGGCAACACTGCAAGGCCAAGTGGCAAACATAATAGTCACCCTTCTCAAAATCTGCTTAACGTCTGCCTTAGAATTCAGCTAAAAAAGTGCAACATTTTCAATCCCTTCCCCCAATATTCTTATCACAAAGGAAAGTGTAAAATTCAGTTAAATAATTGACTGTATCTTAAAATCTGTTACGGCTAGAATCGTGAAAGTGATCTTAAATTAAAAAGCTAATTTTTCTGCTTCCAGTGATATAAATTAAGAATGAGGCAACTTAAGTAATATAAAATCAAGTTTGTTACGTAGAAAAGCGCCTAATTCCATTGTGTGTTTCAACGCGTTTACGAGTATCGAGTGGAAAATACATATCAATCTTAGCTACCAAAAACCCCTAATTAAAATTAAACAAAAGCATATTAAATAAAATACACGTTGTGTAGCATAAATTTAAATTATAATAAAAATTAATTCTGAAGTCATAACTTAAATAATTAAGTGAATTTGCTACACAACAATGATTTTAAACTGCATTCTTAAATTTTTAGGTATATTCACCGTATAACACGAACCCTTTTCTTTAGTAAGAAACCTGGAAGATCTACGTGCAATGCTTTTAACTATTGATGTCATTCGAAGTTTTTTCCAGGCTTTCAAATAATGGTATACTGAATTGAAAAGTTTTAAAGAAAACAATATGTGTGGGAGGGGGTAAATATTTCTGCAAAGAGGTAGGTTATGTTCAGTTCAGTTGTGCAGAAGAATGCTATTCTAGGATTTTATAAAAAGAAGAACATAAAGTAGGTAAGAATGAATTTCCGACCCAAGTGAATTAAGAATCAGATGTTATCTCTTTCTGTAGTTATTTGAAGAATTGAGTTTGAAATGCACATTACATCAGTGGAGTGGCGTCCGTACACCTGGGTACCTGGGCCGAAGGCCCTACCTCATGTGGAATATGTTGTGGTGTTTCTAACAGTGACGTAGAATAACCGAATGGAATTCATAAAAAGTAACAAATGAATATAATGTAGTGGGTTTACATGAGCATTAATAACTAATGTAAAGTGAAAATGTGTGAAGCTGTTCGAGCCGGTGATTTAGATAGCTGAAACTAAGAGGGTAAATTAGACAAAGGTAATATGCAAATCAAGTCAAGCTCATAATCCGGGTAACTCATTCAACAGGACAAGCACAGATGCTACAAAAGGAGTAAATAATAATTGACAGGGTATATAATTCGTAAATCAAAAGAAAATAAGCATAAAACATGTACAAGCAGTAGAATATGACAAGATTACATGATCCAAGCTTTAAGAATTGCAAGCGGACGATACATGTTATTAAGATCGTTAAAGTCATAATCGGCAATTTTAATTGCCGGGTTTGAAATAGCACTTTGCCTCTGATGAAAATTTTTGGCAATTTTATAATAGTGGGTCCTTAGTAGCTCCATCCCTAACTCATCATGTAAATAAGAATTCCTAACGTACCACTCAACGCCAGCAATTTGACGTAGTGTACTGCTCTGGGCGGCTTGGAGCCTCATACGATAACTTTTTCTAGAATATGCCCATACCGGCAGGCATAACACAAAAGTGGACGCGGAACGGATTTATAAATGAGTAACTTATTGTCAATAGATAAAACGCTGTTTTGAGCAATTAGGGGGTAGAGTTTAGCTTTACGTACCCGAAACTTTTGAATAATAGAGTGTATATGTGGGGCCCATGAAAGAGTTTTGTGGAGGATTACCCCTAAGTACAGAACCTGCTTGGCCCAGGGAATTGGAGTATTATAGAACACCGGGTTTTTGCGAATTTTCCAAGGCTTCGGTAAATCGCATTTGCTTTAGTTGAAATACAGTTGATCTAATGTTCCTGTTAGTAGTAAATATGGCTCCCGCCAAACGAAAGAAACACAGTCCTGGTTTTTAAGTCGTTCGGTTTGCTAAAGAAAATGGAAATCATGCTGCAGCAATGATGATTGGTGATTGTGAAAGCTCCATACATGAGTGGATGAAAATGAAATTACAATAATTAATATGCCAAAGAATAAATGTGTTTTGAGCAAAGGAGTAACAAAATGGATTATCCAAGAAGAAAGTGTTGTGAACTGGGTCTTAGAAAATTGCCAGAAAGGAGTAATTGTAACAAGAAACAACATATGTTTATTTGTTTTAAAATGGATAAAAGAGAATGCAAATGAAAATAAACACTTTGTTCGCGCATGCGCATTTGTAATATTTTGGTCAGAGAGTTTGAGAATTGCCATCGACGGTGTACGAGGGCTGGTTACAGCTATGAGTTAATAATGAGTGATTGTAATTTAATTGTGGGAATTAATAAAGTAACGAACCAGTGTGCTTATTATAGTGTGTGATTATTGGGATGAGACTCAACCATATCTGGTCGTAGTCGCCGGAGATTTACTGTGAATGCATAGTGTTTCGTTTTGAGAACCAACACAACATTGTATGATATTAATAATCATCGGAAACGCAGTAGTGTTTGTGTGTTTGCTAGTATTAACAGCTTGTTCTTTTCAACGAATATCGCTGATTTTGTATAAGGATATTCATCAAAAGTGAATCACTGCAGAGGTAAGTGATTCCTCTCTTGTTAATTCTGTACATTCTGTGCTTGTGTTATAAATAACAATGTTATTTAAGGGTGCTAAAAAAGATTTAAGGCTTATTGCCTTAGAAATAAATTTAAATGTTGACGAAAAAATGATTATAGCAGATTTAACTGATATTATTGAGAATAGTGAGATTTTTAAAACTAAACAAGATTTAGTAAAAGATATAGTAAACTCTATTATCGAAAATAGGAAACAAGAAGAGCAAAAAGAACAAAAACTTGTTGAGTTAGAACAAATAAAACTTGAGAGATTAAAGAATGAGTTAGAGTTCGCTAAGCTTAACGCAGAAACAAAACTTGATGGTGTAAGCGAAACCGAAACAAAATCAGAGTCACTAGATCAATTAATAAAAAGTATCAGGACCTTAACTGTAAAAATTTCTATACGACCTGAGAGTTGGGGATTTTTCTTTTCGTCATTAGAACGTGCGTTTATTACAAAAAATGTTTCGGAGGACTGTAAAGCAGAAATTCTGTTAAATCTGTTAGGAGACAGAGCTTCGAATATAATAAGCTATTTACATGATAAGGATATCGTGAATTATGAAAAAGTAAAAATAGTAGTTCTGAAGGAGTTTCAGCCAACACCATATTCGTGTTTAGAAAACTTTAGAAAAACTGTTAAACAACCACATGAAACTCATATGCAGTTCGCTTCACGCCTAGTAACTACCTGGGATTATTATTTAAAATTAAGGAAGGTAACTGACTTCGAGACCCTCAAACAATTCATAGTTTCAGACAGGTTATACCAATTTTTAGATACAAAAACAGCTTCTCACATTTCAGTGAGGCAAGGTGATTGATGGTTTTCACCTAGTGAGTTAGGTAAAGACATAGATTTATATTTCACGTCACGAGGAAAGAGCATTTTCATGTTAATTGTAAGTATAGCAGCTCCAAAAGTGTAGCTAAAGTGTTTTTGTCAGATGTTAAAACAGAGAACTGTATTTTATGCCATGGGAATGACGGTTTGGCAAAATGCCCATCGTATTTAAAATTATCGGTACGGGAAAGGGTACAGGCTGTGAAATCTAACAAATTATGTTTTAACTGGTTACATATGCATTCAGTTATCAAATTGCCCATTGAAATATTCTTGTTTTTGTCAAAAACGGAACCACAAAACTATTCATTTTCCGAAAGCAAATATCGTAAAGGAGGAAGAATGTTCTTCATCGGAACAAAATAAAAACCAAACAGATGTATTTGACTGCAACATTCCCAAACGAGATGACTCATCGACCTTGAATGTTAATGCGCAGGAATTCGTTCAAAAAGCATTTATTAACAACTATTCGAATAAACAGAATACAGTTTTGCTTTCAACTATCGTATGTTTTTTTATTGATAACGAGGGAAGAAAACACAGAGTGAAGCGTCTGCTGGATGGCGGTAGTATGTCAAAATTTTTGACACGTAATTTTATTGAGCACTTGCAGTTAGAGAAAGAAAAAAGAAACATTTCGGTTTTGGGAATAAATGATGCTACTTTGATAATAAAGCATAAAATCAATGCTTCGATATGCAATAAAGAAGGAACTTTTATAAAGAATTTGGACTCTTCAGTAATTCCAAAAATAAGTGCTGATTTAACACCTTCTCGCAAAATTAAAATGCATATCGAAGTGCATAAAGTGCAAGATCTTCCTAATTTAAAATTAGCAGATGAAAGATTTAATGCTCCAGAAAGGGTAGATATGCTGTTGGGAGAGGGAGTTTTTTTATGAACTTTTGAAACCGAGTCAAATTCGAATGAATAATCCTGACCTTATTTTTCAAGATACAGTTTTTGGTTTTATCGTGTCTGCAAGTATTCCAACAGAGCCTGAAAACAGGGTTCATTGGGAGTTGATAAAGGAAGAAGACAACTTAGATAAAACTCTTAGAAAATTTTGGGAATTAGAGAATATTGAAACTAATAAACCCAAAAACAAAGAATCTTTAATTTGTGAGAAACATTTTGTAGAAAATTACACACGAGATAAAACCGGTAGGTACGTTGTTAAAATGCCATTAAAGGAGGATCCGAACACTTTAGGAAGTTCTAAGCAAATTGCAACGAGTAAATTAAATTCCTTATTGAAACGCTTAGTAAAGAATACCGAATATTTAAATTTATATTCAGATTTTTTAAAAGAATATCAACAGTTAGGACATATGGTTGAGATGAATGAAAACGAGGAGAAACAAGAATCATATTACATTCCTCATATTGGAGTATATAAGGGAGAAGAGAAAAGTAAGTCGACTTCCTTGAGGGTAGTATTTAACGCTTCTTCTTTGACAACCAAACGAAACTCTCTAAATTCTATACAGTATAATGGCGGCGTAATACAAGATGATTTATTCTCAATTATGCTGAGATTCAAAAAATATATTTTTGCTTTCATTGCAGATATAAAAAAGACGTATCGAGCTATTTCTATCCATCCAGATCAGTGGAAGTTGCAAAGAATTTTATGGAAAGAAGGCATTGATAAGACAACTAACTTAAAAACTTTAAGCTAACCACCGCTACCTATGGTACTGTGAGTGCCCTATTTTTAGCAATTAGGACACTTGTACAGCTGTCAAAGGACGAAGGAGATAAATTTCCTTTAGCAGCACCTGTACTGAGAGAAGAGTACATGGACGATATTCTATCTGGAGCTGAGTCGCTAGGTTCTGCATTAGAACTTCAAAATCAGTTAATAGGCATTTTGAAGAGTGGAGGTATGTTACTCCATAAGTGATGTAGTAATGCTAATGAGTTGTGTCAAACAAACGACAAAATATATCCCTTTGGTAAATCAGAAGAATCTAAAGCATTGGGTATTTTACTGAAGTCAAAATGAGATTGTTTGAGCTTCAACGTAAAATCGAAAACAACGTAACAAACGACAAAATATATCCCTTTGGTAAATCAGAAGAATCTAAAGCATTGGGTATTTTACTGAAGTCAAAATGAGATTGTTTGAGCTTCAACGTTAAAATCGAAAACAACGTAAAGGTTACTAAACGGCAAGTGTTATTCGTCATATCTCGCATCTTTTACCCATTGGGTATAGTTTCCCCAGTTATAATTATAGCGAAAATATTTATGCAGAAATTATGGCTATTAAAATTGAACTGGAATGATGTTCTGCCAGAAAAGGAGGCTAAAGAATGGAAATAATTCTTCACTACCTTGCAGCTAATTAACAACATTGTAGTCTATAGATGTATTTTATTACCAGATACAATCAAGATTGAGTTACATGGTTTCTCTGATGCCTCAGAGGCCGCCTATGGAGCAGTTATCTACTGTAAAGCCACATCAGCAACAAACCATACATCAGTGAGGTTGGTGTGCAGTAAATCGCGTATCTTCCTTCCAAAGAAGACTACAATCCCAAGACTTGAGCTTTGTGCAGCAGTGCTATTAGCTAAACTAATGCATCGAGTGAAATCATCGTTAAAATTAGACCTTACTGCCATTTTACCTGTGGATTGATTCTATGATTGTGCTGTCATGGATCAAGAAAGAGCCACATCTGCTCAAGACATTTTTTGCAGCCGGATTTCAAAAATAAAAGATCTGACTGAAATTTCACAGTGACATCATATCACTTCAGACGAAAACCCATCAGATCTCATATCTAGAGGTATGGCTGCTAAAAAACTGCAACTAAGTCAACTGTGATGGAACGGGCCTGATTTCTTAATGAAGCATGAATACCCTATGAGAGTTATACGTGAAACAATTACTGAAAAGGATAGAAATGAACTTAAAAACTTTGCTGATTCTGAACTATCAACATGTTTAAATCTAAATGTGAATAATTTTGTTAAGGATTTATTGAATTGCTGTAATAAGTATTTAAAATTAATTCGTATTATAAGTTTTTGTTTTAGGTTTTATAAGAATTGTAAGCAAGAACAAAAGAAGGAAGGTAATTTACAAATGGAAGAACTGAGAGCAGCTGAAGAAGTTTTATTCAAATTAGTGCAGGGTGAGTATGTTATAAATGAGATAAATGATCTTAAAAAATCAGGTATTGTTCCAAGAGATAGTTCTATTAAAAATGACAGTAATGTACACAGTACATTGACAGTAATGGACTGTTGAGAGTTGGAGGTAGATTAAGAAATAGCAATTTAACTTATGAGAAAAAAATTTCCTATTATTCTACCTTCTAAACATAAATTAACAGAGTTAATAATTAATTACTGTCATTTAAAATATTTGCATGTGGTTCCTCAATCTTTGTTATATTACATAAGACAAAAATTTTGAATTGTGAATGGTAGGAATGTTTGTAAGAAAGATTGTAAAAAATTGTATAAGATGTTTTAAAGCTAATCCCATTGTAGATCAGCAAATCATGGGTGATTTACCCAACGAAAGAATTACAGCTAATCTTATATTTAATTGTACTGGAGTTGATCTCTGTGGCCCATTCTTAATTAAGTACAAAAACCAGAGAAAAGTATATATCAGAAAGTTTATTTGTGTATATTCATTTGTATGGTTACTTAGGCCATTCATTTAGAACTGATAACAGACCTAAAATCTGAAGCATTAATAGCTACCTTGAAACGTTTCTTTGCACGAAGAATTAAAAGTTCAACGCTATTTAGTGATAACGCTACTAATTTTGTAGGTTCAAATGCAGATTTAAAGAGGTTAAATAAACTAGGGAACGAGAACTTTTAGCTGGTTATTTGAGTTCTGAGAATATCGAATAGAAATTTCTCCCTCCCAGAGCACCCTATTTTGGAGGCCTCTGGGAGGCTGGAGTTAAATCTTTTAAGTACTACTTCAAACGTGTCATAGGTAACGCAAAATTGACCTTTGAACAATTTTTAACAGTTATGATTCAGATTGAAGGAATTTTAAATTCCCGACCATTGACACCCTTATCTTCGGACATTGATGATTTAGAAGTTCTAACATCGGACATTTTTTAATTGGTAGAGCAATTAATTCGATTCCTGAGCCAGGTATCACAGAAGTTAACATTATCAGGTTAAAATTGTGGCAACAGATCACAAGATTAGAACAAATTATCTGAAAAAAATGGATCTCCAATTATTTAACGTCATTTAAAAAATCTATCTAAATGGCAAACCTCTAAAAATAATTTACAAGTTGGAGACATGGTCTTAATTAAAGATAATTTCCCTTGTTGTAATTGGGCGGTTGGTCGTATAATAGAAGTATTTTATGGTAAAGATGGAAAGGTTAGTGTGTAATGTAAAAACTCAAACTGGAACTTTCAAACGACCAATTACCAAATTGTGTGCCTTACCAATACAAAAATGAGTACTGTCTTTATCGTTACTGTGTAGTATTGAATGTGCTTCACTTAAAACATCATTATGTAATTGAAATGTTATATTGCACTGTTTGAGTTATACGCTGATGTATATGGTAAATATCTAATTATAATAATGATTTTATGTAATATTTCTAATAAGAAAACTTTCCATATACCATATTCAAGGAACATAAATTCAATTTAAAATCATAAATTATGAAAAGCAAAATAATTTTTAGTCAGTATTTTAATTAGTATTTTCTAAACCTCCTTTGCTTTAAAAACTTAAAAATCTGCAAAGAAAAAACTTTAATCGTAAAAATACCAAGTAAAAATTCTAAGTATGGAAAAAATGGCCATTGTCATTGATCGCAGATTAATCGACTTATCAAGGGGAATAAACCAATCTGCCATCAATTAACAACAACTAAGTTAAGAGAGAGTGTTTCGTCTTACTTCCAAATAAGTTTTTGTTGTTGTTGTTGTTGTTGTATTCAAATCATAAGTCGCAAATAATACTCAATCAAAATAAAGACATAGTCCATTTAAGCCAAAAGAATCCTGCTAAACAAAATATATAGCAAATAATCTAAAATTAAAGTTGCTCACTTTAAAAGTTATATCTTCGACACTCTCATTTTCAAACTCAAATACAAAGGTATACATTTTAAAACATTAAAAAGCAATTCAAAATCATGAGAAGGTCAAAAATGATAGAATCCTTAAAATTAAAGTTTAAAACAAGGAGTAAATTAGAAATACTAATTAAAATGCTGAGCAATTTTTTTTTCATAATTCATGGTTTTAAATTGAATTTCTGTTCCTTGGAGATGGTATATAGAAAGTTTTCGTATTTATAAATTATTATGAATTATTAGTTTATTACTTCGCAGCTTTCTATCAAGTCATATGCTTTTTACTTTTAATTATCTTTATTTAGTATATATGTCATGTTTCAATGCATACGTGAAGGAATCTGGTACTTTAATTTCTGGCATTCGAAGACACTTCACAGCGTAGTTGGAAAGATGAATACATAAACCAAAAACTTCCAGGCATGGCCGTTTCGAAAGATAATTTTATTGCAGGATAATTCACTTCAGGTCATCTTTCTGTAGATAAGATATTTTTCAGTTATAGTTGAATACAATAATTTCCATGTACACAGATTTTAAAGTATGATGTCATCTTAGGCAAGTAAACAGATCATCTTTCTGTAGATAAGCTATTTTTCAATCATAGGTGAATACAATAATTTCCATGTACACGGATTTTAAAGTACGATGTCATGTTAGGCAAGTAAGCAGCAGCGTGAATGAGGAGCATCTTGCCAGGAGGAAAGTGGAAAAGGGGTCGCAGCAATTCAAAGGAAGAAGGGAGGGAGTCAAAAGTTCGAGTTAAAAAAGTTTTAGTTTATAATATTTTGATTGGACAAAAGGTATCTGCATTAAGTGTTACGTAGCATGGAAAGATCTCGAATTTGGAAGAACAGATGAATTTAGGGGGAGAACACCAAATTTAGAATAGTCAATTTTAAGGTTGCCAGTTATTTTTTATTATATAGCCATGTATTTTATTATATCTTACACACACACACACACACATATAATCACGTATTGGAAATAGGGATGAAGCTGCAGTAATGTTTGATATGGTAGTAAATAAAACGATTGATGTGAAAAAACGAAAATGATTCACAAAAAACAGGTCACGAAAAATCTCACCTCAACATAACTGCTTTCCTGTTTAACGAGAAGATACAGAATTAAAACCCATGGCTATATTTAAAGACAGATGATGCCAAAATGTCATTTTCCAAATGCTGTTTTCATTCACGTTCGCAAGAAAGGATGGACGGGCAAAAACAGCGTGAAATTGTGGATAAAAAATACATGACAAAAGCGTCTTGTTGCCTTAAAGAATCCATAAAGTCTTGTAGTACGTCTTGTCTTGGGGCATGTTCAGATGCCATCTAACGATAATACGAAGAAATCGTTTATAGAGTTCAATACATACTTGGCATTTATACCAGGAAGATTAATGCCATTAGTTCAGCCTTTAGATGTGCATATCAATAAATCATTCAAAAGAAATTTTAAATGGCAGTGGAATGTATGGATGTTAAAAAAAACAGGAGGCCAAATCCATCATGCCAGTCTCGAAGTATAGAAATAGTATGAGAGTGGATAAATAAAAACAAAGGAATGGAAGATGATAATTTTTATGAATCAGAACAGCAGTGATGGTGATAGTGAAATATAATTTTGATCATCTGTCTGAAGAATGACAAACTTTTCATGTTATCTGATAATGAAAAGTTTTTAAGTTCATAAGTTATGTCAATATTTTAAATACACAGCATTAAGTACATTTTATTTAATAAGTAAATCTAATTGTTATATGTTCATCTTTTCCTTATTTTTAAATCTATCATTTTTATATCTGGCGTATGACGCGTACCCCTGAATTTTAATCTTATTTTTTGTATTAAATGTGCGCATTATACGCTGGAATATACAGCAGTTTAACACATTACACATATATTTCTTCTTATCCATTGTTAAAGAATATCGGGGCTAATAATGAAGACCATTAAGTACGACGAACACTAATTTATTAATGAATTAATGCATGCGCATGCTTCTATGCTATTTAGTGTAGGTAGAATAAATTGACAGCATTTAAGATATCGACGAGTGGCTATCGCGGTGCCCCCACCACGATTATGCATTTTATCCGATCTAAAAATGTCGAAATTAGCAATTTTGAAAGAGTCCGTAATTTTTAAATGTGTTTCATTTAATAGTAGTATATCTAAGCTGTGCTTGTTGATAAAGTCCTTCAACTCAGTAATTTAGTGTTTGACTCCGTTACAGTTGAAATATACAAATTTTGCATAATTAATATGCCTGCCATTCCGTGCCATATTCGAGATATTGTGATTATTCATAACTATAATTATCGAACATCTTAATTGCCGTTAAGGCGACGTCTAACTTGCTCATTTGCGAGCTTGCATCTTTAAACTGTTGATATAGACTGTACATATTTTTAATAAAAGAATTAAAACTTTCTATATCATTGCAATTATTTTCGGAGGATTTTGGCCTCGTCTTATAATTAACTCTTTCACTTTTGTTAAAATTAT
>KK113506.1:254766-331684 GCA_000611955.2 Stegodyphus mimosarum
TGCTTCCAAACGCGCATCACTGTGCTGCTGTTACGCTGCACACGAGAGGCTACTGCACGATACGACAATCCAGCTTCACGAAGGCCGATGATTCTCCCTCGTTCAAACCCTGTAAGTTGTTCAAATCTCGCTCTCTTTCGTCGACGAGGCATAAGTACAGATTGAGTTAACGTTTACCACTAGCAGATAACCACCGATAACCATACACGCCTCGCTACAGCCGTCTATTTATTCGGATCCATCAGCCGTTCAGAGGGCGCTGCTCAGCATACGCATGCGCTACGGATTTGCAATTCTAATCATTTGCATATCATGCGCTACTTTGCATTTCCTGAAAATTTCAGCTCACTCGCGTAAGTCCTTCATGGTGTTGCAATTTTCACAAACGTGAGTGTATATGTCATATGTAATAGTAAAAGTTTTGTGTTTTCAACTGGTACCATAATTAATTTACGTCTTAGCACAGTCAAAGTGTATTACGCGGATAGACTGGAATTTTCTGAAAACACACCTGGAAAAGTCAGCGAATTTCAATCTCCTGTTTGAGTGGCAACCCTGGCTATCGAACTGAGTTCCATTATCACTGATTAGCTTCTGAGGCAATCCATATCGTAAGAAAACTTCTTCGATTAATGTAATGGCATATTCCTTTGCAGTAGCACAGGGTAAATGGTAATATGGGGATTTTCGGATTTTTGTAACACATTACACATATATTTCTTCAAATCAAATATTAAAGAATCTCAGGGGTAATAATGAAGACCATTAAGTACGATGAATTTATTAATGAATTAATTAATGAATTAACACACAAAAGAAATAGAAAGTAAGAGGGTTTTAAGTTACATAGCTCGCGCTGAGCTTTCCAAGCCCTAAGCTAAAGCAAAGAATTGGCTAAAGTTCGTTATGTCACATGACCTGTAAAAAGAAGGATTTTTTTTTTCTTTCGAATCTCGCGTCACATGACCTAGAGCAGACGCTCCGTTTTAAGATTGACTCATACTGTCTGTTACAGTAGTTTATTTGGCACTGGTAGGCAATATCTGCTTTGAGCTGATGCCTTGTACCTAATATGAGCACCTGAAAGTGTTTCTGTGAAAACAAAAGATTATTCATGCAAAATGCCTATTTATTTGACACTGATTGTCTCCAGTCACTAAGCTTTGTTATTTAAAATTGCGTTCTGATAGGAAATCGCTAAGTAATATTCGTGTATAAGAACAAAAGCAACTGCAGTTGGCAAAGAAAGGGTATGAAAAATAGATATGTTGAATGTATTAAAGAGTTCTTTTTGCCTTTTAACAGATGGAAGTAGTAATACACAAGAGTCTATCCAGATGTTATTTTTTTTAATCCTAGAAGTTGAGTGTAGTGCATTCCTACTTTGTGAGGATATTCAAGAGGCTTTAATACACCACAGCTTAATATTGAAACTCTAAAGAAAAATAGAGTTCCTGTGAGTAACTAATTTAGCTTTTGGATAGACAAGAGATCAGTAATAGTTGGCTTGAAGATTGGTGTTGCTTGCATCTTGAAAAACGAAAACTCAGATTTTCAAATTATGACGTGTGCCTGTCACCTTTTAAATATAGAGGCTGAAAAATGTGCAACTTTATCAATAAATATAGATGTTCATTGTTGATGTTTATTCATAATCTTGAAAAAGAATTTCAATGGAAACGAAAAAATGAAATAATTCCTGTAACTATATGGTACTGATATAAGAAAAATTTTGATATATGTAAGAATTGTTTGTCTGGAATCCTTGAAATGTGTGTCTGATACTTCTACTGTTAAAATTAGATGTCAGAAAAATAAAGCAACTTCTTCAAAAGTGAGTAACTGAATTGGCAGTTGTCAGAGTATTTTAATAAAAGAAATAAGTACAGTAGAAGTCCGATAATCCGGCACGTTCGGGACCGGCTCGGTGCCGGACTACCGAAAATTCCGGTCTATCGGGCGGTAATTATAAGAACAATTAGGTTAATAATTAAACTAAAAATACAGTATGCAAATACATACAACAAAGTTTATTTTACATTTCATATAATGTATGTACACGTACTGTAAAACATATTTCACTTAGATTTAAAAAAGTCACGAATGTCTTTTTGTTTTCTTGACTTTTGGCGTTTAGTATAAAATTTATTTCTAATGATATGGAAATCAATAATTTCTGAAGCACTGTAGCTAGTACTAGCCTCAGCAAAAGAGATAAACTTATTTAGTGATTCTGCAGCTTCTGCCCAGCTGATTTTTTCCTTTTCTTCCGTTTCGGCATCTGAGTCATTTTCTTCAAGATTTTGAGTAGGCTGAGGGTTTACTACAATGTTGATAATGTCCTCATCGGTTAGTTCTTGTTCAACAGGCTCATTCTCGTCGATTAAAAGCCACTCCTCTACCTCATCTTCAGGCAGGTTTTTCAAGGGATTGTCAGTACTTCTAACGACATCCAAAACTTTGGTCAGAGCGTCTTGATGGTTTTCTTCCTCATCAGTCTGTAGAGTTAGGTCAGATGCAGGGTTTGCAGCTGGCCAAAGTTTTCTCCAGCATTTTTGGAGTGTTGTATTTTTTACCTGGTTCCAAGACTGTGCAATAGCATAGACGGCATCTTTTACTGTAAACTTTTTTTGAAAATCAGTCACGTCACAGTCGGCATTTAACAGGCCTTGAATAAAAGACCTTCTATAAAAGCATTTAAAATTTTGAATAACCCCTTGGTCCATGGGTTGAATCAAAGATGTTACGTTAGGTGGGAGCAGAGTAGCAACAATATTTCCAGAAACTAACTCATCTACTGGCGGATGGGCTTTGCAATTGTCCAAAAGAAGGATGGCTTTAGTATCTTCTGGTAGACCAAGGCTTTTGAATGATTCCTTGACCTCAGGCACAAAGTGGTGAAAAAACCAGTCTTTAAAGAGGGCGGCAGTTATCCACGCATTTGATTGAGCATCGTATTGGACAGGCAAGTGTGTAACATTCTTAAAAGCCCTGGGTTTTGCAGATTTACCTATCACAAAAGGGGTCACTCGGTGGTTTCCAGACGCATTAGCACATAGCAAAACGGTTAATCTGTCTTTGTTTTTTTTAAAACCCTTGGCTGCTTTTTCTCCTCCCCCAGCTAGTGTAGATGTTGGTAAACATCGCCACAATAGCCCTGTTTCATCAGCATTGTAAATCTGTTCAGGTGTTAAATCATTATCAGCCACGATTTTCTCAAACTCGTCTTTGTATTTTTCTGCAGAGTTTTGGTTTGCTGAAAGGGTTTCTCCAGTTACATCAAGTCTTCGAATTCCATGCCGAAACTTAAAGTTTCTGAGCCAACCATCAGAATAATTACATTCACTTTCAGCAACTCCTAAATCTTGGCCGAATTTCTTTGCCTTTTCAACAATCATTGGCCCTGTTACCGGCTTTCCTTCAGAACGTACTGCACTAAACCATTTGAACAATACACTATCTAGCTGTTCCAGTTTTGGTTTTTTTAATGTTTTTCTAGAAGCCAATTTTTCAGTTGTTACCGATTGAGAAGCAAACTTCATTAGTTCATCTTTTTGTTTTTTAATGTCATAAATAGTTGATGAGCCAATATTAAACTCATTCATTAAAACATTTCTATTCTCGCCTTTTTCTAGCCGTTTGATGATTTCTAGTTTCTGATTGAGAGTCAGTGTTACGTGTTTTCGTTTCTCTCCTTTTGAACTCGAAGGCTTAGGTTTTGAAAACATGGTCACTGTACAGTTAGAACGAAAATCACTTTTTTTATAAACAGTTTCAAAAGTTACGTTTACTGCGATGTGAAAGGACACAAAACAACAACGCACAAAAAAATGGCGAAGACGCTTCGTGATTGATTAACGGAGCTGCACTGCACCTGAATTTGTTGTGACAGCTGAGACTAGCCGGCCGCTAATTGTTTCCGAACAATACCGAGCGCTTCCAGATGATCTCGAACTACCCCGAAAACTTCCGAATAGCTCTTGAGCGGTTTTATTTGCTTTAAAGACACACTTTTGGAAAAAACCAAAATTTTTGCAATTTTCCGGAGCGATGCCGGTCTATCGGGCATTCCGGACTGTTGAATGCCGGACTAATGGACTTCTACTGTATAAAGTTGATAAGGAGGTCTGTCAAAATAAAAAAAATTTCTCAAGGAAAACATTTGCCAGTTTTTGTAAATTTATCTTGTAAAGAATTTATGGTTTGGTCTTTTAGACCTTAACAAAGCTTTTTGCATTTCTGTTCATTAAATTTTGGCATCATTTCATACTCTTAACACAGTTTTGCTGCAAAGACGTCTATTAATTTACCTTTTGTATTTTGTGAATAGAGATTTGTTTGAGAACATTTTATCAAAGTTTATAAAAATTAACCTTTGTTTTGTCTCCTAATTCCCTATATCACATGAATTATAATAAAATTTAAAATAGGAAAAATGTTGATTTGCTAATAGGGGCTGCAGCTAATGAAGTAGCAAAAGAGTTCTGTGAAAATAGAAAATTTTATGTTAATAACTAGAAGTTATTTTTGCCAAGTATTTGATGATATTCTATGTAAATTTCCAATTAACATTGAATTAATTTTACATGCTATTAGTTTTGTTGTAATAGCTAAATAATCATAACAAATTTGTAGTTTACACATAGAAATATACACAAAAAATTACAAGATATAACAAATTTACATACAAAATTTGGATAAAGTTATAGAATCAACTAGAACTGATGTTTGGTGGAGTCTAATTAGAAAACAAAAGTACTGATAGGCAGTTTCTCATAGCAATGCAGAGTGCGAGAGAGTTTTCAGTATTGTTATTGAAAATACATATTAAGTTTAGATCCAGTATGAACGATAACACACTGAAAAAACTTTTATTAGCAAAAAAGGCGTACATTGCAATTGCTATGATCAAAATTATGCCATCTCTTTGCTAAAGAAAGTAAAATTTATTATTGTTGTTAAGAATAATAAGAAAGTGTATTAAATTATTACTTTTCTATAAAGTATAATTTTTAATACTTAAATATTTTTAATATATTATTAATATTTAATTATTGTACTAGTTACATTTAAAACTTACAGATTTCAGATAATTATTAATATTACAGTTTTCCCCAGTATTTTTATTGCTTAAAAATTATTTTTGTCGGTGCAAAAAATTCTTTCGATTTTTTTATAATAGCTCATATATTTTGAGTTTAGCAGGTTGATAAGTCTGGCTTTGAATAATGATGATGATGATTTTATAATAGCTAATAGTTATTCTATGCACTTCTTATATCTTTTTCAATCTTCACCTTTCATTGCCGCATTAATTGCGAAAGCTTCTTACAAAGAAATTTGGTGTCTTAAAGGTACGCATTGTTTAATGATGCTATAAATAATGACATTGAATTATTGAAGCAAAGGCATGGATTACTGGACACTGATTATTTTTACCTTTCATGCTGTGAAATTTTAAATTATTAAAAAAAACGCTTGTCTGTAGTTTATATCTTAATATCTATAATTTCTTTTAAAATAATTCTGAAAAATATATTTAAGCATTTTTATTGTTGCATTTAATTTTTCTGTACTAGAATTATGGTCATTTTGACTGCAAATGAAATGAAATTATTCATATTTTTAAAAAAACTTTAATTTTTTTTACTTTTTCTAACTATGTACCAATATGATAAAATAATTCATTTAAGCTGTTTTAAATCAATATTTTTCTTTATGTAACTATGTATACCTAGAATTAACGGTTAGCTGTCATTTTGGCTGCCTTTTCTCTGTTTACTCTGTTTGGTGTAACAGCATCTTGACACTATTTCTGGCTTTTTATTTTCATGTGAGATGTCATTTGACAGCTGGTTGAAGCAGAAGTGAGGCTCCCGCTTCCCAAAGTGGTAATGTCCTCAATGAGTTCCATATCTTCTGCCTTAATATTTTAGTAAAATCTTTGCCACCTTTTGTGTCAGTGCTCTTTTTTTTTTCACATAATTCAAGGAAATAATTGAGGTTCATAAAGACAATAGAGGCATGGAACAAGTCATAATTTAATAAGAAAAATAAAAAAAAAATCAAACAACAAAGAAATAGCAAATGCTGTGTGTGAAATGTGCTGTGTGTATAGTGTGGGAAAGAGAAATTGTTTAGCAAATTCATTATTGCAAGATTTCCTTTATAAAATGTTCCGCAAGTAGTGGGTGGGCCAACTAATTTTGTTAAAAGAAAAGTAATTGATGGAAATACAAGTAGCACTAGAGACCTTTATCAATGAAAACAAAATATTCCATCATATACAGCAATGCTGAGGCATCTCAAAAGTCAGGAAATCTAAACTCTAGCTTAAAGAGCTGGATATTCTATTAGTCTATGACATGCTTGTGGTGTTTTGGCTGCCAAAGGACTTTCTGTTTTGAGTTTATGGTTCAAAGCTTGGAGCCCAGAATTTTTTAGTGAAACAATGCCTAGGAACAGAGTCTTGCTACTAATGAAATAATTGCGCTTTGGTTTCAAGTCAGTTTAAATCGCAAAGTTTGCAAAGTGATCCATTTGCTTTTGCTTCAGAGGTATGGAATACCTTTATTGAGAATTATTTATCATGTCATAAACCAGGTGAAAATATTAAAATTGATGAAGTGCCATACATTTTACTGGTGGTTCCATACAAAGGCAAGTTACTGCTTTATTCAGTATATGCCACAAAATCCTATAAATTCAGCATAAAATTCTGCCTTTTAGCTGATGTAAAAACAAAATACTTTGTAAATGGATATCCTTATTTAAAAGATAAAAACAACAGTTCAAGAAATTGTTGGGTACTATGCCGTTTATCAGTTGATTGAGCTATTTTATAACACCCTAAGAAATACACTCTGTCACACACACACACACACACACAAAATGTGCACCCAAAAGGAAACGAACTACGGTCGCGAAATTTAACATGTATGTAGTGTATGAGGAGATAAACAGTTGATTACAAACTGGGAATAAAAGGACGTTTCATTAAGAAGTTAAGGCATGAAAAAGTTACAAATCAGTAAGTAGTATAGCCACCTCTGGCAACTATACAAGCCGAAACACGGGGGGAGGGCGTCAAATCAAGTAGATCACATACGAGCCGCTGCGGAAGATCGTACCATAATCTTTGCAACTGAGTTAATTCACATATATTCTGAGACGGCTGCAGTTGCCTCCCAAGTATGTCACAAATGTGTTCTGTTGGTGAGAGGTCTAGTGACCTGGCAGGCCACGGGAGTACGTTATATACTTGAAGACATTGTTTGGAGAGAGACGCGCAGTATGTGGACGAGCTTTGTCTATCAGAACTTCTGTAGATTCTAGTTGATTTTGAAAACATAACTTAGTCCTGAGTAGGAACAGGGAGCTTACTAAAAGCTATGTTCGTGCGTGTGTAGAAGATACAACAAAGATAAGGAGGGTTCATATTACCCTTTATTTGCTTATCAATTTTACAAACGTTCCCGAACTTCGGGATACGAAGACCAACCACTTGTGGTCTGAAAGTAAAAGAATATAAGACTACTAACTAACTTAAATAAGAACTACTTTTAATATTTACACAGATGACTAGCACTAAGACGAGCCTTTTAAATTACTACGTTTGTAGTACGCAAACTGCGAAAAATTACAAACTTTCAAGAGGGTTAACCTCTGGCTTTAAAGGCAGACAGTAACTGATGGCAAACTCGCGTGAAGATTCGTAGCAAGAGTAGCTCTTTCTTTCCTTCCTTCTCTCTTGGCAAAAAGCCACAACTTAAATACTTAAGCGTTAGCAAGTACAATTTGCATAAACATATTCACGCGTTAATTCTGGCTGGAAATAAGAGAGATAGTAAAGAAAATAAGAGATGATAGTAAAGTTTTAAAATAAAATAAACGTTAGTTAAACTTAAGATCCTTACATATCATGCTGATAAGTGTCATCTGAGCCACTTGAAAGCATAGGCAATACAGCCGCCGTTAAAATGTCGTCCACGTAACTGCCATCCGTCGTATTGCCTTGAAGGACTTCGAAATGATCGTGTATCCCAAGTCGCTCCTCACGCTGTCACAGCTTGTGTAATCACCGTATGCCGCTAGACAACAAATGCCGGATCGGATCGCTGGTCTGGCCACCTCCACACGTGCATGCGTTGATCATCAGCATTGAGACTGAATCGTCTTAATGGACGTGGGCAGCATAAACCAGCGTCTGCTAGTCGTCGGTAAATGGTAATGTAATGAAAAGTAAATGTCGTCGAATCGATGTTAGCGACATTGTTGGTGCGCAAGTAGCCGTTCTTATGATTGCGCAATCCTCGCCTTCATTTTGCGCTCCTGGAACGCCCTGACCCTCACCCACATAGCACACTTAGTCGTTGTCACGTTGCAGTGACATCCCAAAGTTACATTCTTGTCACATTACATTTGTGACCAAGGTACAACGTCGCAGAACTCTCACATTGTGATGTGGATGTGAATATCGCACGGATTTCACATACACGTCACTGCGAACATTTAATGTGACCACAAGAAATTTCTCAGTCTTCCCCACCCTGACCTTTCTTGACCTTGCTCACGTAATTCTTCTGTAATGGGAGGAATTCTTGCTCTCTGATCTTGCCCTTTCGATTCATTGTTAAATGTTTCAGTAAAGCCTTCTAAATAAATAATTTTTTACTCTAATAGATTGCGATTTTAGTTGTTTCTTTTTCATTAAAAATACTGATAGCTTATAGCAGGTTTTTACTTTCTGTGACACTATGAAATCGTGGAACTATATTCTTTGATGAATACATACATATTCTGCCATATCCAGTGTTGTCAAGACTGGCCGACCAAAGAGTTTTAGTATAGCGTTTTTTTGTCTTGAGGATTAAGTAGCCATTTTTTCAGTTCTGTTCCTTCTGCTAGCGGAACATATCATCACTCCTAAATTGTTAGGTATGCACTGTTTATTGTACACTCATGTCCAAAATTATCTTTACATACCCAAAAATGATGATATTCAATGAAATATCGAATCAATGTGATCCGTATTTGCAGGGAATGTGTGAAAACCAAGCCTAATTAGCATTATCCAGTCAAAAGTAATCAAACGGTTTGTGATATGCAAATCTAGGCGTTACGTCATCCAAGAGTGAATCAAGCGCTTTGCGCAAACTGAATATTTGAGTGAATTTCTGCAACATAGCGTTTGATTTCAGTGTGTAGGGACTCAAAGCGGTTTGTTATGGCTTCGAAGTATCATTTGGAAGAATCTGTAAAGTGGCGAATTATCGGCCGTTTAGAAGCAGGGCAGTCAATCATGGAAACAGCCACATGTCTGAATATTTCAAGACAGACAGTCTCTAAGCTATGGAAACAGTTTCAAAATGATGGAAGTGTTGTAAGGAGGCCTGGACAAGGTCGGAAACGAATGACAACTGCTTCTGAAGATCGGTATCTGGCATTAACTGCCCGTCGTAACAGAAAGGCTACTGCTCGCCAGTTAAGTTCAGAGCTTGCAGCCGCCACTGGAACTGTTGCATCACGGCAAACAATATACAGAAGGCTTAATGAAAAAGGCCTTTATGCCAGAAAGCCAAGGGTATGTGTTTTACTGTCTTCACAGAAAAAGAGGGATCGCTTTAATTGGTGTAAAGAACATCAAAACTGGACTGAACATCAATGGTCCCATGTTCTCTTTACTGATGAGTCGCGGTTTAGTTTAACTGGTGATTCTAAACGTGTTTACATCTGGAGGGAGTCAGGAACACGAAATGATCCCTCGAACATTGTGGAACGTGACCGTTTCGGTAGTGGAGGTGTGATGGTATGGGGTGGAATAATGATCGATGGACGTACGCCCCTACACGTGTTCAGCAGCGGATCTGTGACAGGCCAGATATATCGGGATGAGGTCTTAGATCCTTATGTAAGACTTTTCAGGGGTGCATATGGACCTGACTTTTTATTTATGGATGATAATGCCCGTCCACATCGAGCAAACCTCGTTGATGAATTCCTTGAAAGTGAAGACATTAAGCGAATACCTTGGCCACCAAACTCTCCTGACCTTAACCCGATAGAGAACTTATGGGACTACCTTGGAAGAGCAATTGCACGTATACATCCTCCTCCTAGAGATGTAAATGCTCTGAAGACGGCATTGCTGGAAGAGTGGAGATTAATTCCCCAAACTGTGGTTAACAACGTTATTTCCAGCCTTAAAACACGTTGTGATATGTGTGTACAAGTCAGGGGAGATCATATTCCATATTAAATTCGTAAGACTTAATTCTTTTTCTGAATCATTCCTTTTTTTCTTAACTCTCTTTGTCACACTTTATTACCATTTTTATTGTTTCATGCTACAATTTTATATCATATGAGGTGATCTTCAATTTTTTCTTTTGCATTTATGTGTCATCATGTTATGTATGATTCCACGAAAATTCATTAAATTATAAGTCATAGTCTCTGAGAAATCCGTGAATTTATGCTTGTAAACATAATTTTGGACATGAGTGTATATTGGTGTGAATGATATTAGTAATAATTAATATATAATAATAAAAACATAATTTAAAAGCTCTGAACAAAAGCAAATAATGAATTGGCAATCGATTAACTTTTATTTGTATTATCAAGAGTGCGGAAACAAGGGCATCATCAAAGGTTTATTCTCATTTTTGTCTCACTGCTTAGAAATTTTAATTTAGGGAATCAGTTTTATTTAGTAGGTATAAGTCACATATTTTTGTTGTTTTTAATATTAAGAGGTAATAAGGAAAAGGAATTTATTTTATGCATTGCAGTACTTTCATCGTGGTCTGCTGTTTTTCAAAATTAAGTTCACAAAATAATTAGTTATTCCATGCATGGTACTTAGCGTCACATTGCAAATGTTGCCATACCTCCATAATCAGATTCTGGTTATATATAATAAGTTTTTTAATAATAATAATTTTACAAATGGCGTATTACTTTACAACGCTCAACTTTTCTACATGTTTCTTTTATGTAAATTTCTGAGATTATTTTTAAAATTTACTATATTAGATTTTTCTTCCCGTAAATTATGTCCCGCATTTACACATCATATATTTAAGTTGTGATGTTAAAATAACCTAATTTCTTTATTAAGAGATTTAGTTAGGGAAAAATGTTTCTTAGCTAAGGTTAGGTTATTTGAAGATGGGAAAACATGCAAAGGCTACCTATCTAAGAGTCTTTGTGGAGGACTTTTAAAGGGGAACAAGTTCGTATTCACTTTACATATTAAGAAAAATGTGCAAACAAATTGTTCAAAAGTATTTCTTACTTGAGTGATTAAGAGAATATAATTATCGTATTAATTTTTTAAATAGATACATAAATTATTTAAACGATAACAATATAAAAATAAGGAAATTATATTTCGTCATTACTTATATATGAAGGAAATTAAAATATCACTTGTGACAAAGGAGTGTAAATTAATGTTAATTTATCTCCAAAAGTACAAGCTATTTCATTTTATAAAGAAACTGAATTTCAAACTGTATATTAAGGGAATTTAATCTATTGTAGAAAGTTTTAAAATTTTATGAAAATTGCTATAATTCGAAACGTATGTTTAAGCCACACCGATAAACTTTATTCAAAAGAATGATTTTATTTTAAATTAATGTACTTCTGCAAACAAGGCGCTTTATTTTGTTATTAGAAATTTTAAAATTACATCTAACCCTCTAATTATGCCTAATTTAATTATCTATTCTACTCACATTTAGTTTTCCTTTAATGCATCGCTTGCAGAAATAGACAATGAAAAGATATTAATTTCTGCAGTCGTATTTAAACAGCTTAGAAAAATTGAGAAAGGAACCTTTCACAAAGGAATTTTAAAATTTCACTGTGATAACTTGGAAATTTGCATGATATAAAACATTGATTTATTAAAGCGAAGTCTTTGCCACCATGCATGGGGAGAAAAACTGATTTTAAGGTAATATATAACTTGATGGAATTTTTTTTATTGGGACAAACCTCAGTTCTTCAACTGTCCAGAAAGCCAGTTCCTGGAGAGTGAATTTAAGGATCTTGAAACTCCGTATAATTGCGCTGCCTTTTACTTGAGACAAACAAATATTTCTTTTAATGTAAAAGCAAGAGTTTCATATTTTCTTTATTTTTTAACTTTAACAAAAGTTGTAAATTTATTCTTACAAAATTAAGTAGTGGAATTGCTTTTACTTTCATAAATATAGTCAATTTCCATTTGAAATCAAGTAAATAACTGAAAAGCAGTTTTAAATGTGTAGACTCTAAAATGAAAGGCATAAACGTGTTTTCATACTTACTATGCTAGAAGTAAACTAAACAAACTTTTTTATATTAAAGAAATGATATAATCTATTTCTCTTCAATTAAAAGTAAATTAAGGAAAATGTTTCTTTAATTTGCCTCTAGTAATAAAACAATAAAATCAATACTAAAACGTGTATTGATGGCTCTTTTACACTTTATAGTCCGAAACCATTTCTAATTTTAATAAAGAAAATCAAATGAAAACTTTAAAGAAAGACCAGTTTAAAAAATAAAGAAGTCTTTTAAAGAAAGTAGAGCATCAGACACTTGCATCAGATTTTAATACCTGAAATTAATCTCGAAACTCATTCTCCTAAATATTTTTATTACTTTTCCAAATCTTTATTTATGGAGTATTTATGCCCATTCCTGACAAGTGCTGATTCGCCCGAAAACGGCACAGCTCTGTGTTGTACAAGTTCATTTAGATTTAATAAACAACTTTTTAAAAGTACCCATTGTAAAATACAGGGTGTTTATGAAGTCCCGAACTCATTTTGATGTTTAATAACTCATAAAATAATGAAGATATAAGCAAACTTATGGCATTTATTGATGGAATAACTTATATATTTTCCTTTTCAGGTTTGAATGTCTTTACTTTTGTAAATATCGTCTGCGCGTGTGGTTAATTTCAGATAATTTCATTTTCCAGTCTAAATATCTGTACTTTTCTAAATTGCAGAAGAATTTACCAAAATGATTCTCCATCCGAAAGCTGCACCTTGCGGTGGAAAAAGAATTTTCTAGAAACTGGAAGTATCGCAGATAAGAAACGTTCCGGATGTCCTTCATAAGTGATTTTGATGTTGAGCGTGTCAGAGAGACATTTTTACACAATCCTAGAAGATCTGTGAGATCAGCGGCAAGAGAATTGGATATGCCAATTTCGACGGTGTACAAGGTTATTAAGAAAAAATTAAGACTGCATGAATACAAAGTTCAAATTGCTCAAGTTTTGGAACCAGACGATAGGCCTAAGAGGATGGCATTTGCAACAGATATGCTAAGGAGGATAAACGATGCTGCTGAATTTCTGAAGCGCATAATGTTCTCCGACGAAGCATCCTTTCATCTTTCTGGCATTGTTAATCGCCATAATGTGCGCATATGGGAATCTGAAAACTCCCATGAATATCGTGAGGCAGAAAGGGATTTCCCAAAGGTTAATGTGTGGTGGGGACTAATGCATGACCGAGTCATTGGGCCTGTCTTTTTTACAGAAAAGGCGGTCTCATCAGTCGTATACTTAGACATGTTGGAAAACTTCGTATTTCCACAACTAGAAGAGCTTGAGCCACATGTCTTTTTGCTACAAGGTGGTGCACCACCTCATTGGGGTACCATCGTTCGTAGTTCTTTGAATGACATTTTACAGGAAGATGGATTGGGCGAGGAGGTCCAATTCCTTGGCCACCCAGATCACCTGATATAACGCCGCTGGACTTTTTCCTTTGGGGATTTGTAAAGGACAACGTTTACAGGAGGAGAGTGTCGAACATTCATGACCAAAAAAGCCAGAATTACAACCGCAATAGCCTCTGTGGATGCCGACATGCTTGCCGGTACCTGGCGTGAAATTAAAAATCAAATTGATATTCTCCGTGCGACGAAGGGGGCACACGTGGAAGTTCATTGACAAGGGTCATGAAACTTTTTGAGTCTATCTAACCATTTATGTTATTAATTTTAATTTATCTTCATTATTTTATGAGTTATTAAACATCAAAATGGGTCCGGGACTTTATAAACACCCTGTATAATATCTTCATATTATTTAAATCAAATCAAAAAACTGAATTATGTTTATGTTAAACTTTTGTTTGTTTGTTTTTTAAGCGATTATGGCAAGCTCTAGGCCTATCTGCCTAAGGAGAGGGATGCCTTCTCGGAGGACTTTCTAAGAGAAACTGGTTTGTGTACACGTTACAGATGGGGAAAACCACGAAAACGCTCATGCAGCCAGCCCGTTCGAGCGATTCGAACCGTGGAGATCTACCAGTGTTCAGCGATTTTATCGCTCGGCCGCTGTGGGCCTTTATGTTAAACGAGAAGAATAGCAAGAATGCGTGTATCTCATGTTGCCTCTCTTTACCTCAAAACATGTTTTCCAAATCCTCATCTTTGCCCTTTAAAATCATATTAAAATAATTCCAAATGCCCAAGTTAAAACATGGTTCTGATTTTATTATATGTTTGCAGAAATTGGTTGATAGCAAAGAATCTTTTTCTCACTCTTCTATAAAGTTCATGCATCTCTGGTATTTTTTTCGACACTAATCGCTTCATTCTTACTAATAATTTTTAGATTTTTCTTCAATTATTGTATATTAATTCTTACTGCTACCATTCAAATCAGTATACAATAAGTATTTACTCTCCGTAAGTGTTGAAAAAATAAAGGAACTTATGAAATAAAATTAAGGAACTTATGAACCATAAAACAATTACATTTCATTCAGTTTACCGTATGAACTATACTAACAGCATT
This sequence comes from Stegodyphus mimosarum, assembly GCA_000611955.2. Classification (NCBI taxonomy): domain Eukaryota; kingdom Metazoa; phylum Arthropoda; class Arachnida; order Araneae; family Eresidae; genus Stegodyphus; species Stegodyphus mimosarum. Next base: position 269,585 of record KK113506.1, read on the forward strand.
TAAGCGTTGCTATGAATGCTATGGTATAGAATATATTCTCGGGAGCGATAATACAGATTTTCCGAAATTGAGCTTTGGTGACAATAACTGTTTTATGAACTGGAATTATCAATTCATGCAAATTTGTCATGCTTTTGCATAATAAACAGTGTAAAACTGTATTAAACTTAAACTCTAATTGTTAAGAGAACAGAAAAATGAGTTTAGAAAATGCAGAAATATTTAAAATAAGTGATTCACATTAATCATCCAATGAAACAAATTATACGACATTTTTACCTAATACAGTTATTTTAATAAGAGAGTTGTTTTAAATTTATAGTTCAAAAATCTCATAATATTGCAATCTGTCAATGGAGAAATAATGGTGAAAGAGAATATAAATTTTGTTTAACTAATATAACTAAATATAAATATATATTATCTGTAATTTAGTTCCCAGAACCACGTTTTCGATCTACTGCTTTATGTACCCATAACTATTCGTTCAGTATTACAGATAAGCAACAAATCGCTAACTTGAAAACTAAGGTTGTAGTTAACTAATTTGGAAGCTATGATTGTGTTGATTTACAAGCGCTTTTAATTCAAAGCAAAACAGTTCTTTATATAACAAAATATTCAGATCAGTAAATGTCCCATATAGTACTAAAACGATTTTCTTTCATAAAATTATCAAAATAAGTTAGCTCTTTTTCTGGAATAAAAGCAATTAAGGAAGAGAAAACAATGTTAAAAGCTAAACAATTAAAAAAGTATTCCAAGCCAAATAGCATTTCTTAAAAATATTTCTGTTTAGAAAGAGGAGAAAAAGGTACTATATTTTACTTTTTTCTTCTCTTTCTAAACAGAAATATTTAAAAAAAATTCTATTTAGCTTGAAATACTTTTTTAATTGTCTCTTATAATAATAAGAACTACAGTAATTATAAATATTGCAAGCTAAAGAGACTTTTTTTTTAAATATTTCTATTTTGAAAGAGGGGGAAAAAGGTGTTGAATTAAGAAATACGGTTAAGTTTTTAATAAGCTGTAATAAGAACTCAGATTTTAATACAATTCAGAAATTTTGGAAAAATATGAAGTGTCTTTAAAAATTCTAAGAAACGAAAGCAAAATTATGTAGGTTTTGTACAGGTAATATTCAAAAGTATTTGCAATGTAATACGGTTAGAAAATGACCATATGATCACTTTTGCATCGTATATAATACTTCTGCATTTTCTGCGCACTATGGTTTATACAGCTATGTAATAAACATAAATGGATTACAGTTATATAACCTTAATAGGGTTAGACACAACCTTAGTACGATGAGAAAATTTCAAATGATTATATTGAATATTTGCATTAATTTAAAAATTTCGAATATTGAGGGAGTATTTTAATACCTTGAAGGGTACAATTACTTGCTGGATCATTAATACATTGTTGTAGTTACCTGTTCTCTAAAGTAGGAGTTCATTACGCTAATCACTTAGAAAGTAATCCATTGTTGCGTGACATCCATTTGCATCTTCAATGACATTATATTCATGGCGCTTAATTATGTTACATTCATGGCACTCTATGGCGTTATAAGTCGCTGTGAGTCGTTACATGAATGCCGCAGTGTAACTTCACAACAATATCACAGTGTAACTTCACAACAATGTCACAGCGTGGCTACACATTAATGTCACAGTGTGATCTCACAACAATGTCACGATGGGACTTCACATCAACGTCCCAATGTGATTTTACTTCAATGTTGCAATGAGACTTGGCAAAAAGCGGACATTAAGCCATTCCTACAACGTTACTGCGACATTGAGATCGTCACAGTGTGACAAGTTTGCAATGTCACAGCGTCGTCGCCGTGCTGTTGGGGCAGCGTTGGTAGATTATCCCTTCCGTGATCCATTGTCGCCAACACCGTGCACTATAGTTCGACCACCTCATCCGCGACCATGAGCGCAAACACGCATGCGCCATTCGGATCGAATTATTCTCAAAATAGGGTGGAAGGATGAAGACTTTCTTTTCCTCCAGCCTAAAAATGCTCTCTTTCCGGAGAAAAGAAGACTTTCACATGACCTTTCACGTTGCAGCAAGTAATAACACCCCTTTTGGACGAGTCTATGTGTTTTGACAGAATGCAAGCCAGGGTTGCGTTTCAGACGGTCTGACTATACCGTATCCCTCCAACTGACGTGGCGGCCGATACACTTATTCGACAACCTGCTTCTCTGAGGCCTACTATACGTCCCTTCTCGAAGTCCAACAACTGTTCATACTGCCGCCGGTTAAGTCTCAGAGGCATCTGTAGTCACAAAGTTGTGTCGAATCTAAGTCGAAAGATTCGTCTAAGTCACAATCTAAGTCGAAAGATTCGTTTGAATGGCCCTACGGTCCAGTCAAGTAGTGCCGGAATATCTGAGAATTCGCGTTGTGTCCGGCTATTGATTTATTTGCTTAAGAGGCGTCTAACAGAGAAATCTCCGAACCAGTGGCAAAGGGGATTTCAAGTGGTAAATGAGTGTTTTAAAAATAAATACACATATGCAAAATACAGTTTATTAAATTTATACAATTAAGAAAATAAAATACCTAGAATACATAAAATAAGAGGCATACGCACAGTATATACAAATATAAGTGAATTACATAGGGGAATTAGAGTCACGTTGGTGGGCAGCTAATGGTCTAACATTTCTATCCTAGACGAGAATACTATAATCAAATACTTTGAATTTTTCCATGTGTAGACAATTTAAAGCTTTCTTGACTCTTTCAATTTATAGGCCTCGATGAAGTGTACCGTTGGACACATAAAAATAAGCATTTGTAACGAGTCTTAGAAACTTATTCTGAGCTACTTGAAGCTTGTTTTAGGTCGTTCTTTGAGACAGCTGCCCAGGCTGGGGAAGCGTACAAAAATATAGGACGAATTATTGCTATATAAAGATGTTTTTTATGTAGCACATTCAATTTAGAAAATTTTCCAAGTAATGGACTGAGACATTTCATCGCATACATTGTTTTTCGTTTGGCATTCATAATATGCTCAGACTGAGATTGACAATCCAGTGGTGCTCTGGTAGTTTTCTTAGTATCATTCCTTGTAATTTATTCACAACAATTAAAGGGCTCATTGACTTTACTGCAAGTGCCGTATCTTTAAGGTAACATCCTAAGTAATTATTTATTCCTGTCTGTGGCTTTGCAAAATCAGGAACATAGAATAGATATAAAATTGACTGGAGGATTGACCCTTGGGCTACACCAGCGTTAAGTCTTCTTTGCTTTGAGGTATCTTGATCAATATTGACAAAAAACTTTTATTTTAAATGAAAGAATAAATAAGGAGGGTCATTTCTCTGGTGAAGTTGTTGCAAATAAGTTTGAAGATAAGCTTCTCATGCCAGACGCAGTCGAATGCTTTCGCTACGTCTAGCATAAGTAAGGCGACTTTCCGATTGTTGTGTAATGCTGATCCAATAAATTCAGTCAATCTCACTAACTGCTTTGTAGCAGAAAGATTTTTTCTAAAAATTGAACTGTTCGGTGGTAGTCTGTCTTAATCTGGTTCAGTTCTAAGAATAATTCTCTCATATACCTTCCCGAGTCCGAGGAGTAAACTGATTGGTCGGTACCCTTCAGGTTTTTTAATAGCACTACCTGGTTTTGGAATTACTATAATTTTTGGTGTTTTCCATTTCGTAGGGAAATATGAATTCTGCAAGGATGCGTTCAAGATGCTGATGTACTTTGCAAAAATATTAATGAGCAAATTCTTGATCGCAAGATTCGTGATACCATCATAACACAGAGTCTTTCTGCTTTTCAACCCTTTCATGATATCTAAACTTCTTTGGGCGAAGTGAACTCCGTTTTAATTCTGGCCGTGGGACCATTAGGTAATCCTGGACAAAATATCTGACATAAATAAGTGAATGTGTAATCAAATGGGTTGTCGTTAGACTGGAACTGTTTCTCGAAATGAGAGAGAGAAAGAGAAGAGAGAGAAGAGAAGCTTTATCTTTATTAGTGAGAAGAAGAGAAGAGAAGCTTTATCTTTAAGAGAAGCTTTATCTTTATTAGTGACAGCAATTATGCTGCCATTGTAAATTGGTTTGTTACATTGAGGTTTTAATTTTCTATCAAAAGTCCAGAACTCATTATTAGGTTCGAAGCTAAGTATTTTATCATTACATCGCTCGATTCTGCGTTGTTTGATGTTTTCTCTGATAATTCTGTTTAATTTATTAAGTTCCTTTTTTCCCTTGGGTCTCATAAGAGATTCAACGATTACTGAGTCTGTTTCGATTCTTCATCTGTTCGAGGATGTAACGGGGAAGAATATCAGGATTATATTCTGTAGGAATTTTACTTGTAGCATTAGGATATGCACAATTAATTCTACTTTTAAGAGACTCGATATCAGCATTAGTTTTGAGGCTATTTGATATCTGGAGGGTTTTTGAAAAGAAAGTCGCTATAGAGATTCCAATTTGCGATATTCTTAAATTTCGTATCATTACTCTTATGAGTTCCCAGTGTTTCGATGACAGGTACGTGGTCCGATGATAGGTCTATTTTGACGTCAAGCTATGTGAGAATAGAGACGGTTGAAATTATTATGTTCAAAATATCACCTCTTCCGACACGATTAGGTAGATATGCGAATTCCATAAAAGTATAACGGGTGCTTACTTATGAAATCTAGCAAAGTTTCTCCATTCCTGTTTGTCTTTCTACAGTTCCATTCACTGTTTTTTGGCATTTAAGTCTCGGACCAAAATAATTGGCTTGTCGGTGGGTAGATCAGTTAGAATGTTTTCATGTAAAGGATTTTGTGGTGGGTTTTACATGGAGCTAAAATACATGATGCCATATAATGGAAGTAGAATTGAAACTGAGATCATTTCATGACCATTTCGCCAATCCTCGTTGATATAGCAGGATTGCAACATGTTTTTAACATAAAATTGCAACCCTTCCTCCTCTGTGACTGAATCTATCGCACGGATAGCATCTATAATTAGCGATCTTCATACTAATACTGGGATTAGCATGAGTTTTTGAGATGAGTGCTATATCTATTTCGTTAGTGATGAAAACATTTTGAAGTTTCTGGATTTTATACCGAATTCTTATTGCATTCTAAATCATTACCTGTATGGGTGCTCTGCTACTGGTGCGATGATCCATTATCGATAGTTATTGAAGGTATTTTTGTCCTGATTGTTGTCATTTAATTGCCGCATTTGTTGGGTGATTTGTACAAAGCCTGCGCTTTTTATAACCGAAACAAGTTTGGTCAAGCCTGCAAATATCTTTTTAGCCTCACTGATTGTTTCCGAGTAAAACTTGAGGATAAGGTTTGTGCATATGATTTGCCTTCTCGATTGGCAAAAAGTTTTGGTTTGTTCTCTTTCTTTGTAAATTTCGTGCAACCTTTGAAACTTACAGTGTGTGATTTTACGCAGTTCACATAGCAGAGTAGCTTTTCTTTATTATTTTTATCAGGACATTCATTTGAGTTGTGGTCTTGGGCACAACGGCACACATTTAGGAGGGTAATTGCAACCAGCTTGTGTGTAGTTGAAGCCCTGACACCTGAAACATTGTAATGGGCTTTGACGACCCTTGTATTCGACCGCACTGTTTTTGAAGTCGCATAATTATTTGATTCCATATATACTCTTTGAGGCTTCCGTTCTAGGAAGAGTAATGAGGAATAGCGGTAGTTTTAATAATTTCGCCATTCCGGGTGTCTGGTCATTTATTTTTTGTCAATTACAGTGTAATAGAGGCTTTCTAGGTCTTCTCTGATCTCTTCTATCTCTGTACTGCGTAATAACCCTTTTAGTACAACCTTTAAATTTTTGTCCTGGTATAGAGAGTTCGTTGTATTAATAGTCTGAGAATTATTTTGTGCATCCTCATTGTTACTTGTATCCATGGGCGGATTATCCGCTTGTGTGCTTACCCTGTCAGATAATAATGCTAAGAGTACAAATTTGTGCATTTGTACTCTTAGCATTATTATCTGACATAGTAATTTGCTTGGGTGCAGTAATAGAAGGTGAGATCAGTTGCGTTTTGTGTGCTAAATTTAATTTTCTTAGTAGTCTGTCTCTGATTTTTGGCTCTCATAGTCTCATCTCCACGCCTTCTCATCGGTGTATCATCATCTGAGCTGATGTCTTTATAGAGTGTTAATTCCTTATCTGTATTGGTTCCAGAATCGTCACGTACTTTAATTGGGCTCCTGGTTCATCATTATCTACGAAAGATTTACTCGTGCCCTGTTCAGGTATATTATGTTCCTGATTTTGGGTTAATGTATCCTTACATGCAGGGCCGTTGCAAGGCCATTGGCTACCCGCGTACGTTCCTAAAATTGCCAGCCCCCAAATTTAAAAAAAAAGAAGCTCAATGATTAATAAAATTATTATTTCATACTCACTAAGTATATACATACGAAAAATTGTATAAAAAGTGCTTGCATATAACAAGTACTCACAATGAATTTAAAACATTTAGACGTGGTACAGCGAGAGTCCGGCCACCCCTGATTTTCTCCGCCGACATACTTTTACGCGCTGCACCTCCGCCAGGAACGGCCTTCTATGCGCGTTTTTTGATGTTCAGCGTTAAGTGCTTTGACTATGTCCAGTGAACTAAGTAAGAACGAGCAAAATTTATTCTCAATATCCGAAAAAGGTCCATTTGTGTTCGTAATGGTTTCTAACACCTAAATCTGTGCGTTGTAAAAAATCATTTACCCTCTCCATAGTCGCAATGGAGCCTAACTAGATCCAACCACATCTATAGAGTCCTGTGCCCTGGAATTGAGACTTAGTTCGATGGCTTTCCCAACAGGTATAGGCGGAAAAACCACGCAAGTCGCCTGACAACTGCCTGAAGAGAAAGCTTGGGGGTAATTATGAGTGTATAAAATCCCAAAACTCGCAAGAATAAAAATACATTTTAAAATAGAAATTAATCCACAATTAAAAGAATACGTTACGGGTGATAAAATAGCAATTATGGCATTCCAAACCAGCAATCGGGGAATTGCCGTCCGGCAATACAACACTAGCAATCATGCGCATAGCACGCTTAACCTTGTCTCATTGGTGTCGAAATTTAAATCATTTCCATATCTCTTACCAGACCACATTCCTGCCGGTTTTCGTGATTGTATCTCGATTTCTTCGAGATGCACACATTTCTGTGCGACAGGAGAGTGTATTATTATGGAATATTTCTTTCCTTCACTAATCAAATAAAAAATCCTAAGAAAAAAATGTATCGGCTATTTCGGCACCGTTAACCATTAAAAAAAAATTCCTCTCTCGTCTAAGAATATGAAAGGTGTATTCTATTAAAGTAGTCAAGCATCATACTATATCTCTCACATCATATCAGAGAAAAAAGAACAAAAATGCCGTTCTCATAGATTCGTTTACTTCAAATCTGGGAGTTGCATCAAATGGGGAGTGGGGCGGAGGAAATTCACGTTTTGAGATTTTACAATGCAAACAAATATGGAACAGATATTTTAGCTCAAATGGCTAGAAAATATTCTTTCTAGTATCACTAACTACATCCCAAGTCCTAAATATACTAAGCAAATAAGTATAAAATATTAGTAGCTAGCACTTCTCATTTGTTTGACACTGACTGAGTTCTACGTAGTATGCCCCAATATTACCGTTTTATTTACCAAGGTCTGCCAATATTTGACCATTCGAATACAATATGTGTTTTTGTTTTGAGTTTTTCCATTAGAAAGACTCACTTCTGTGGGAGAAAAAGTTCAGAAAACTGGAACACTGAAGACCAGGGCTTAATTTCTAAAATTAGAAGTGTCAGAGCTGTATGGAAAACTGTGAGGAACTAAAGAAAAAAAAATTAAAATAATTGAATTTAAATTAAGAGAAACGTAAAGAGATAAAAAGAAATCTAATAAATTATTTATTTAAAATAGTTAAATAGAAAAAAATACCGGACCTTGTCTTATTTGGGGCATTGGCTGGAATTACAATTCCACTTCGAAGCTAAGAAGCAGCTTAGCCGATCATCATCCGAGTTTTAAGCCCTGATTATACGTATAATGTCCTATTCTAAGGGATGAAAGATACCACTGTTTTCTGCAGCGCACCAAGGGAGAAAGATAAAACGATTAAAGCTTCAGTAAGGATAACAGTGAGAATGTTAGAAACAGTATCAGGATCAGGATACGGAAGAAAATTTTAACGTAAAAGTGTAGCTTTGAAAATAAAGAGGGGAGAGTTCAAGACTTTCTGATTGCGACGCCCTGTTGATATAATTCTAGCCATCAAGCACAATTTTCCCCTGAATACGATTCGATAACAATGCCAGAAATGTAAGACTTGTGTAATGTAAGACGTGTACAAGTGACAGCAGAGGTCCCCCCGTTAGATTACATCATTCAGAAAGTCTACAGGAGCTCTGCAATAGGAAGTCACTATCGTGGAAGTGCACAACCAGGGTACCACTTTTAGTAATTTGAGAAACACAAAATTTGCCCGCTTTCATAAATTCATTGTACATCCTGGAAAATAAGCCTTTGACATACGATTAGAGGACTTTTTTTTGCTTAAAAGTTTCAACCTTTGTGCAAGACTTGAGTACGAGGGAAAGACAGGCCTTCATTCAGAAGTTAGAATTGATTTTTAAGGCATGTTTATTATTAAAACAAAATTTATCGGTTAAATGTGTGGTTCAGTTACATAAAACATATGCCAGGGCCCTTTTGTGTTAGCACTCCGGTTCGCTCCGGCTGAAATTATAATTTACCTCGAAAACTGAGAAGTATCGGTACTGGGCTCTGGCGCAATTTAAGCTCTGCTGAAGACTGTTTCTTGATTTTTGTTGAAGTGTTACTCTGCCATGGGTGTTTTCTAAAGCTAGTAACTCATGATTATATTCTTGAAAGTTATTTAATTTTACCTGAGATAAGAGGATGTAACTTAAAAAGGATTTAGTGACAAAAATTTTTGGTTGCTAAAATAAATTGTGAACAGAATTTTTTTGATGCAAGTAAAATGCCCATCAACACTGGTATTTTTAACTGTTTCACTTCTGATTTTCCAAAACTAAAAATACAAAGTAATTCAACTTAAAAATACTCTATATTAAACTTATGAATAAAAAAAGTCTTTTCAATTTTCCTATATTTTGCAGTAAAGTTTGAATATACTAAATTCTGATATGCAAAAATTTCGATACCTTTTTTACAGTTTCCTTCATTATATTTTAGAGGCCTTATTATTTTATTTATCAAATGAAGTCCGGATTTTATTTGTGACAAATAGGATGTACACTTATAGGTTAAAAAAGTTATAAATGTTTAATGAATAAGAAAAATCAGTTTTCCCTTTTATTTCTGAACAATTAAATAAACAAGTACATGCTTAAAAAATAAAGCGGTATTCTGTTTACATTTCATTAAAGAATTGCAACAGCTATTCTAGACATAATAAAATATACAGTTTTTATTTTTTTTACAAATGATCTAAACAAGTGTATAAAAGATCAACTAGATAACAACAGGTATATAAATCATACAGCAAATATTTACAGAAATAAGAAAATGCAATACTAGAACAAAATATTTTGTGCTGCAGTTCTATAGCTTTCCTTTTTCTGCAGTAAATTTTATTTTGTCCATTGTATTTTTAATGTCCTGCATTTTTATAGTTCAACTATATTTGATATACCTGAAATGATTTGCACTCATTATCTGTATAAAACATTTTATGACAATGAGCTTTGGAAAACCACTGTTACATATTTGCTTAAGCTACATATTTCAGTAATGTAGTTATATGAAATTCAATAACTACATTTAGTATTTTTACTTTACTTTGCAAGTAGCCATCTAATTACATCACAGAACGAGGAGGATGGCAGTTTTCCAACTACTTTCTCTATCATAAGTAATACGTAATTCAATTAAATTAAAGAGTTAGATGTGGATCATTTTGATAACATTTTTAAGTAGCATTCTTTTGGAAAGCTTTCTTTTAAACTAAAGGATATTTTTTTATTAAGATCACATTACCATTGCATGATAAAAAAATTGAGGATCTCCTTTAGATTCATCGTTCCTTTTAACAGCACCAGATTTTTAGGACAGAAAAATATATGAAATTTTAATATCGCATGAAGTAACTCTGTAACAGCTTTCTAAAAATTAGATTTATGACACAAATATCATAATATCTTAAAAAGCACCATATGAAAGTCATTTTCTTTCATTACTCAATAAGTGGGCATAATTTAAAAGACAATATATTAGAAGAAAGCTATATTCTTAACTGTGCAATATGCATAGTTTTGCATTGATTTTTTGTATGGCAATAGTTTTGCACTGATTTTTGTGTGGCAGTCTGAATAATATAATGTACTACTTAAAGAGAAATCAGAAGAGTACTTAGATGGCAATAAATCAAAAATAAAATACGTATGATATAGGATGTAGCATGTGAGGTCTTAAACTTTTAAGATGGATCTGGCTGTGCTGTATCAAAACTTATAAAACATTGAATATTTTGATATGTCTAAAAAGCAAAAAAATCTTACATGCTGCAATACATTTTCGTACAAGAAATTTATGATGGTTTTTTTAAATCCTGATAGGGATAGTGTGATAATATTAGTACTCCAAACGATTATGTACAAAATTACAAATAATTTGCAACTGCTACAACTGTTTTCAGGAAGCACTGAAATTCTCAAAATATCTGGAATGTATTTATTTTGGTCCCATTATAAAGTTGTTTAGAAACAAGAAGACAAAGCAAATAATTTATCATGAGAAAGTTTGCAATTTCAAAACATCAAAATTTGTTTGATAAAGTAATACTGATATCTATTCTGCCTTTTAAAAATATATTTACATATAAGTATGTATTAAATATAATAAGCAGCAGTTTTACATTTATTCAGATGCCCAATGTAATCAAGTGTCTGTAAATACATCATGCTGATATTTGAATATACACATTGCACAGTATAGCATTTAGTGACATCAAAAATGATAGCAAATTCAGACCAACTGGAATGCATAAAAGTATAACAAAATTTTATATACTATATTCTAAAATTTACATGTTTACACTTAAATAAAGGGCAAACTAAACATGTATGGCACATCCAGTGATTTTCAGTCTTAAAAACTGCTATTTAAATTAGCATAAAACATTTTTAATAATGCATAAACCTGACATAATTTCACTATATGTGGACTATTCAAAATTGCATGGATAATATAACACGTTGGTTTCTTCCTTTCATGCACCCATTTCATTAATATTTTTTCAGATGTATGGCAAAACATAAACATGACAGATCAGTTTCTAAACAACAGAATTCAACAGCCATCAAAATAAAATGTATAATTGCTTAGACTTCAGATAAAACATGCAATTAAAATAAAAGTTTCATTACATTAAATTCTTTTTACATCATCAGAATTACTAAGCTTATATTCTGTAAAACATTTAAATTGGATATCACAGTCACTGTCTGGGTTTTTAGAAGGAAAGAAAATTTTCCCTTGAGTGCTGCTTTTGAGATAACTGTAATGCTTCCCTTTATGGGAATTTGGCATTAATGTTGAGCAGAAGCTCTAATAGGCATTATACTAAAATTAGTAATAAGACCATCCATACTAAAATCTAGTATTTGACTGCATTTTTAACAAAAGTTTTGTCTTGAAAATATCTTTGGTCATATCACTGTCTTCAACAAAAGATAAAACTGCTGCTACTCCTCAAGAATCTGAGATATCACAGAATAGTGTCACAACTGAAGAGTATGGAGAACCCGTGGATGATTCTAGTTTTGAACTATCACTATATTCTCTTCAACCACCATAAAACCTGTAATAAAAAAAGTACTTCAATTATTTTGCTTACACAAACTAAGTTGATTTACCCATATCGACTACAGTAATATTGCATTATAGTACAATCATATCCCACATCTGCTAGTCTAGAATCCACTGCTTGCAGCAGAAACTATCTTCTCAAGGGAAGGGAAGCTGTTGTTTATGCTTGTAAATGCATATCTCTTATTAAATAATGAATCCATATGCATAAATGTATACATGTATATTTGTTTATCAGTCTGCGAAAAATGGAGCACATAAAACCACCAAATTTTGAACATGTATAACCCTTCACCCGAACATATGCACCTTGAAGCCAAATTTTGAATTTGTCCCTTGTGTGAATTTAATGAAATTTTGCTGTGTAAAAGCAAAGTGCTGCCATAATTAAAAACTCAGCAATTTAAAAGAAATGTGTTCCAAGCTGGAAATATAATATCTTCCATGACCAGTGTACTGCTGTTTGACAAAATGTAATACATTTCATTCTTTTTTTTCCCAAATTTAATCTCTTACTAATTTTAATAAACTAAGCGATTTAAACGCAACAAATGAAGTTTTTCATCTCTGATTACTAATTACTAGTTGGAGCTCATTAAAATCATAATTTTTTGTGATAATGATTTTAATTATAAAAACAGCAGGCCATAACATAATGAAATATTGAAATATAACTGCTCAAGCATTCCAGTACTGTCAGGGTTTTGAGCACCTGCATCCTTCTTTTGAGCCGAGTTTGGTTGTCTCAAGAACATTATGTATATTCTCAAATTTCAAGTGAAAGAAATTATATTAAAAACTGAAAAAATTGTCTTGAAAATTTATCTTGCTCAAATGTATAACTAAACATTTACATAATTTTACTGAATGCCTCTCATACAAGTAACTGGAAAACATCTTGAAGGTATTCCTTCTGCAAGTCAGAAGTTAGGGGAAAAACAAAGGGATGCGTTATAATTTATATTCATCTAGAGCGGGGTAAGTACGAGTCCGATAGCAGTGCTTAAATAAAGAGGGGTGAACAGGAAATCCAGACTAAAAAGGGCCAGTCCCAGGGTTATATATATATATATATATTCTTACACCAATAACTTTAGAAATATATGTCTATAATTCAGTTTCAAATTGCAGTATTTTCCAATGTTAAAATAAATCAAATACATGTACTTCATTTAATGTATTTTACATCACATTTATTTGCAATGTAAAGTAAACGAATAAATGGATTATTTCCGGTGTTAACGTATTAAAACCCGGCTTTTTTAATATCAGAAGATGTGCTTTAGAACAGTCATTCTCAACCTGTTTTGCCCCTGCACCTCTTTCATAATTCTTAGATAATCAACCCCCTCCCTTTCCCAAACTCGATAAGTACATTAATTATTTTTTAACGACGCAGGTGAAGTCAGGGTCACCACATTTTCCCTTGAAACTATAAAATCCTTTACCCTGGTTGAAAATCTCTGCTTTAAAACTAGATGACAAACATTTCATAACCCACTGACCTTTGACGATTTTGGAATATTTCTGGAAATCCTACGTTTTCACGAATTATCTTATACGAGTTGAATTTTATAAATCTTTCTTTTAATTTGTTGCTGTTTGATACAGCCATGGACAGCCTCCTTGTGAAACAACTGTCAGAACGGAAATTTTTCGCGATGGATAACCTGGTTTGAGAGTTATTTGGATTTTACTTTATCCGCTTGATTAAAAAATTATCCTTATTATTGAATATTTTTTCCTTAGTTATCCAGAACTTCTGTTTGTTGCTAAACTTCAACCACATTTTAATTTCTTTGAAAGAAAAAAAAAATTATATAGCATTGGAGTTACTGTGAAGAAGAGTGCGAATGAACAAACAACAATTTTTTGCTACCAAAAACGTATGCACTATTTACAGCCATTAAAATCAAAATATTGTTTTTAAATTCACATTCTAAAATGGTGAAAAATTTTCTCCCATATAACAGTCGTTGGATATAAGCTATTTACTTTTAGATTCCGAATTTGTTGAGCCTGGATTTAAAAAGAAGTACTTTTCGATTATGCACGAGTCACGCTTTTGGGCGACTGTGAAAAAGAAGCCAAAAATAGCGGACAACCAACAACTGTGACTAGTATGTTGCCATTTATAAACTATTCTTGTAACAAGAAATAGCGATATTACGCAGTTCACCTGATTCGGTAAACAGAAGTCGAAAGTGAAAGTGACTTTTTTACATAAATGTTTAGACCGAAAAAAGCCTATTACGATTTCATGCGATTTGCATAATTTGGCGTTTTATCGCGGAGGCTGTGAAAAATGAAGTAGTGACAAATTTTCTGTGTAGATTTCAACAAAAATTATACTTGGAATAAAAATCGCGCCATTTCTACAGATTTGGGGGGGATGAAGCTTTAAGAAATTTCTCAATAGTGCAAGCCATCTTCGTCTCTGGTAATAATAACAAAATGTTTTTTTATTGTTCGGCAAAATCTCTTAAGAATCAATAAGATTTATATAAAATTCATAGAAATTAAAAACTAAGAGCTATGTAAAGAATATATATAAAGACGAACCTCTCAGCATTCATCACAGCTTCCTGATAATGGATTATTATCTCCGCCTGCAGTCTGGGAACTCGTGGAGTGTGCTTCAGGCGTGGATTCGCTTCTTCTGAAAGAAGCAAGACTGGCGGCTTCAGTTGTTGCCCCACAATAACTAACTGCTCTTGAAGATACGGACATAAGGCGGCGATATTCGTAATAATCTCTGGCGCTGCAGAGTGGAGTTTCTATCTCATACGTATTGTTGAATTTCCTGCAAGACACAGTAAAAAAATATTAGTGGAGTTGCAGGCAAATAATAGCAATCGATTGTCTTTACTAGTAGTCTGATTTCTCTCTCACCGCGGTATATCCACAATCGCCTGACGATACTGCACGCAGTTTATGGCATAAGAAGTTTCAGTAATGAGACGGCAGGAATAAACCAACTAGCTAAATAAAAAATTTTGAATCAGTGAGACATATCCCTGCCACCGTCCCTGCGATAGCAAGAGATTATTTTAGGATGAAAAGATGTTACTGGGAATATCAGTTTTACATTAAATTACGGTGCTAGGAGAAAAGACGTTAAAATTTCCGTATCTTTAATACATTACAGTTTGAAAATCAAATATCAAGTATGAAATATTTCTTACCTATAATCAACAAGAAACTCTCCCGTTTCCTTCTGGTATGACACCATTTGTTCGAAACGATGTCCCCATAATATTTCTGTTGGCACAAAAGAAGTACGAGCTTGAATAGATTGCCCAGTGGATTCAATAGTACCTTCCAGGGCTACAACAAGCTCATAAGTGTCACTCAAAATATCTTGCGCAGACATGTTGTAAAAGGGACTGGATTCGTCTATCTCATGCACGATAGTTGCTGGCCAGATAAGAAATACTCGATCCCCAGCATCGTCTGATCGAACCTAGAATAAAATAATTTTTTACGTATTGCTAATTATTTCAGTCATTGAAGTTAAATATAATAATTCGATTTGGATTATGAATCCTCACTAACCACAATTTTAATTCAAATTCAAGTATTTTCTAACCTGTTATTCAAGTTCAGCCTTTGCTCAATTAAGAAAAGTACGAAAGAATAAGAAACTGAATATGCCTCATCAGTATACATGGATGTAAATGATTAACCACTTCCCAAATAAAAGCATATAAATGCTTAATCATTTCGCAAATAAAGAGATATAAATTGATTAAACACTTTCCAAATAAAGAGATATAAATTGATTAAACACTTTCCAAATAAAGAGGTTTGGTTTTAGAAAAATTCCGCAATATTTCTCTAACCTTAATATCAGTCCAAGGCTACATAATTTAGAAGCAAAGCTTACGCTTCTTCTGTATTCATTGAATGAAAGTTACCAAAAAAAAATTCTTATAAAACCGTAATAGGTTTTTTGCTATTATTTCAGTCTTAAGTGCAGAATTATTCAGTACAGAAGTAATTTTGTTGATTTGGTGGTGAAAATAAATAACTAATCAGATTCAAGACAAAGTGAGTCATCGGGCCTGGATTTCAGAGAATTTCAGCAGCGTTTCTCAACCTTTCAGCGTTTCTATCTAGTTTTCAAAAATTAATTCATATATAGCAGCGTTTCTCAACTTTTCAGCGTTTCTATCTAGTTTTCAATCACAATTTTCATCATGCCGTTCCTCTTATACAAAAACAATGTATACATTTGAGTATTTTGACGGTAAAGCTACATTACGACCTTAATTATAGACCTTACACATTATCAAGAATAAGTAAATTTATGAATACAGTGGAACACAGTTTACGCCTTTCACGAGATCATTCACAAACTATGCATAAATTAGAAAGACATATAAACGAAATTTTAATTTACGATGTGAAACAACCACTGGTACACAAGTGCTAAGAACGGTTTACAAACGGCTATATAGCGCGTAAAAAGGTACGTGTAATTGGATGCCAAGTGAAATAAAATAATGCCAGAATATTAGGACATAACAATAAAGATAATTTATTGTGCTCTAAATATCCCGAAGGCTTTGAAAAGTGTTCAAGGGACAAAATGGTTATTTTGTGCTGAATAAGTAAAACTGAAAAAAAAAATAAGCAGTTACCGTTCGTAGGCATTCTAGCGTAAGATGTTAATTCGGGATATGGTCACCACGGAAGGGGATGTAAGATTCCACATGTCATGTCATGCTTTGCACAAGACTATCCAGTAGCTGTTGGGGTAATTTTTCCCATTCCGCTGTCAGTGCAATGATAAGGATATAACCCGTTTATTGGAAAGCATTGTCGACCACTAAGACTCCTCCTCAAAGCATCCCAAACATTTTCATTGGGATTCAGATCTGGAGAATGTGCTCGATATACAAGACGAAGATTATTCTCTCTCTCAAGACACTCCTAGACAGGCGACTGTTCGATTATATGTATTGTTGTCGTCCATCAAATAAATTTATTACCAAAACACCATGGAACCTGCGAACATGAGGCAGCAGAACATAATGTATCGGTGGCCAGTAATCGTTCCAAGTGGAAGTGCATAGAGCGACGTACGAGCGTTGACCATAATCTCAGACCATACCATAACACTACTGTTGCTATATACAGTACAACTCTCACGTCTCATCCGTTGTCCACCGTCAAACGAGCGATTGAATCTACTTTTATCTTAGAATAGTAAACAAGCCCGATCTTTTACACAGCCATTGCGATGCTGATGATACTATTCCAAACGCGGCGGAACGTGACATCTAGATAATGGAATGCGCATAATTGGATGGCGGGCGTATAATCCTCCTTGATCCAAACGTCAGGCTACAGTTTTTCAGGAGATTCGCTTGCCAGTACAGCAAGTAACTGATTTGTTACCTCAGTAGCTGTGCTGCGTAGGTTCCTTTTTGTTGATAGCACTATATACACCTATCTTCTGCAGGCGTCGTACTGCGAACACGACCTCCCCCGTGACGTTTGCTGCACATTCCATTTGTCTGAAATGATTTCCAAAGTCTTGAAACAATACTGTAGCTAACGCCGAACTTCCTCCGGAATCCAAAATATGCATACGCACAACTTGTCTTACTGCATCCCACACTCAGGGTCGATCTTAGTGGGGGAGGGGCGAGATGTTGCACAGCACGAGGGTCCAAATTTAAGGGCTGCGAAATGTTTACTAAACATACTATATTTCTGCAAAAATGGGCCCCTGGGTGTTCAGTCAGGTAAACCTGGGAAGCTACTGGTTAGGATCTGTACCTAGGCAGTGTCGGTCACGGAGGTATAAAATCAGTCTTCACAGGACTAGAGTCATCGCTGGCGATGGTTGGATCGGGCTCAGCAGGGACCATATGGTACTGTCCTATCCGTTCCGTTGGTTGTGGTGGAGCTATATGGTTAGATATCCATGGTTGTGTTGTCAAAGAGGAAACAACCCCGTCGGTGGAGTCGGCGAGCCTGTAGATTGCTTTAGGTTTCATGCGGGTGCCTGGAGCCTCAAAACTGCATATTCATATACCCTTTCTTGGTTCCTCCCCTGGGGGGCGCCTGGAACCGACGTGTGTTTACCATGACGTAGTGTTAGCAGGTCGGATTGGTGGCTCAGTCTGTCTGACAATGTTTAAATGATTTCGTTCTGCTGTCCGGGGTTGGAGTCCCTTTTGATAACAGATATTTTTACACTCCTACCAAGACTGAGATGCTGAGTGTGCTTGTCGACTCGGTTTAGTCTTGGCTCGTCGGCTCGACGGATAGGTTAGCGGCCCCTTGGATCGCCTCTAGGGGGTCGGGAAGTTTTGTTAAGGCAGCCTCGAGCTATCCACGTCTGGATGCCCCTTCCTCCTAGCACGCTGTAAAAAAGGGCAGCCAGTTTTAATTTGCACGTGGGCGGCTGACAGTGTATGGATCAGTACTGCCCGCACTCATGCTAATTTCCATGTTTTCCTTCTGCTCCTATTTTGTGGTTGCTATCGCTACTACTGTCATCCGTCCTTAGCAGTTATGCGATGTACAAAAGAAATATTTTACTATTAAAATAAATAGGACTGAGTTTGGGACCAAGATGAAATGACTGTAAATGTAAAAAACGTATAGATGAAAAACGTCGCTGTATTTTGCAACACCAATCCGCAGCACTGATAAAATCAGAATTTATGCCTCTCTATTGCTCACTGTTTTATGTTCACTATATCGTAAATTCTTGAGGCTTCGAGAGAAATTCCAACTTGCTTAGAACATTCTGGAACGTCTGCGCGATCGTCCATAAATGCTGTACCTCTTTCAATTCCATTCAATCTGAGTCAATTCGATCTTTGCATCGGTAATGAATCTATCGTGAATGTAGCGGGCGGGGTTGGAAGTGACAAATGTCTGCCGGTAACAACGATCCAGGTAGTGACTGCAATAACTGGTATACGGAATGCCGGTATTTGGCTAATTCGCAATTTGGTGAAACCGTTACTTGCTAAGGTAAAATACCGGCATTTTTTACATTAGTTCTAGGCAATAGATACCTTTTTATTATTAAAGGGTTTAATTTAACTTATTGGATATCTACTATTATTTGAAATACGTATTTTATTCTTCGATGTGGCGATACCAACATCAATCATTTGTTGTCTCTTCCATTCCGATGTCCTCTGTTTGCATAATATCAAGTATGAAACCTAGCCTCACATCATGCGACTCAACTTCGCCAAGCAGCTTTCACAGAAATGTTTTATTCACAGAGAGCGAGTCAACTTGGCGACAGAGAAGATGAAGACCCAATACAAGACAAGAGTTACAGCACATCGATTAGATAAGTGTAGTTATGGATGTCTTGTCCATGGAAAATGTGTTAAATGGGGCCAAAAGTCTGCATGACAAGCCTTGCCAGGTCTGAAGCTTGAGGACTATAAAGGATATTCTGTGAGTCGAGACTATGGTCCTATGTGTAAATGAATTTGTAAGTTCACGCATTTAATTATTGATTTGTTGTATGTTATTTATTGAAATTTATTGTTTTATTATTGCATTGATTATCCTCAATTATAAGTATGGATTCCTGTCCAGGAATTGTACTGCTTGAAACGTGCTGTAACTATACATGACTTCAGGCAGCATCAGTTCTCAGTTTGAGTTCAGAGTTTGTAGTTCAGAGTCAACTTCGAATCAGAGATATTGTTTTATTATACACTTCGCGATTTCTTATATGTTGAGTTTAGTCAATCTATGTGTATAGAATGCAAATTAAATTAAAAATTATGTAAATACTAGTTTCGTAATAAAAGAAATTTTCAATAATTAACGTTTATAACATTATATTTACAGCACTATTTCTGCAAAACATTGCTTTCCCTGATATGGCGACGTTTCACACTTTTTAAAATGGTAAGGGGTAGGAGCAGTTAATTTTGCGATTTCTGATAATAGTAGATCTAACTTCCAAATTCGGCTATAAAAGAAAACTATCATCTGTTTCATTTAGTAACTAGATGAAATTTAGTAATACATTAATTCCACATCTATAGTTTTTGGAAGTCTTTTTCAAGTTACCGTTTGACTTATAAATTTAATGCACACTCTGTACATAACTTGTCAGTACGTTCCATGTCAGCAGTCAAATGACATAATTATTAAGTTTATGTACATTTTTTTCAATTACTCGTCTTTTCCAGTAATCAGTATGATAAAGACACATTATCTCCTTCCTCGTGCACTCCTCTCTGATTGTTAGTAGTGCTATACCTAAGTTGACTGAATATTGAACCTTTACTTCGCTAATATTTATTTCATTATTTGTACAGGTCAACGATCTGTATTCACAAATAACAGAAATAATAGATTTCTCTCATCTGTAAAGTAGTTCTGCAATTTTCATCATAAGAAACTAAAAATTTCACATTTCTTTACTGAATGAATAAAGACGGCTACACGACTAATATACTAAAAAATTTATTAAATTTAAAAGTTTAATAAAACAGTAGCCATATTAGGATAATTTTACATCGAAATGCTTACCTCCAATTGTGTGTGATAATACGGTATAACTTCTCCTTCCAGTGTTACTTTTCTTCTAATCACTTGCGCACTTATTTGAGCACCAATGATATGCGATTTGCGCATGTCGCCTACACGCCACATCAGGCATAATTTTCCATCTCTAAGGCACACAACGGCATAACGGCTGAACATTAGCGTTTGGCTCCGTTTTTTCGGACGTGCTATTTTGGCAAACACCATACCCGCAACAAGGCACTGGATCATCACACCCGTTACAGACTGGATGCACATCATAAAAACACCTTCAGGACACTCTTCTGTTGTGTAACGGTATCCATACCTAATTTTGAATGGAAGAAAACAACTATTACAGTATAATAACAGATAAGATCGCTAGCACATTGAGCTCCAAAAATTAAGAAACAAGCAGTTTCTCCTTATTATCATTCAAAAAAGAAATGATTAAGATCCCACAAGCAGATTATAGTACGGCTAAATTAGAAAAAGCATCTACGCAGAAGGTAATCATTAAAAGAAAAAACAGGCGCTTAATTTTACAGCGGTGTTGCTCCAGTAATGCTCATATATATAAATATTCTGATTTCGAAAATGTCTTAGTTGAAGCTTACAATATGAAATATTTGTTATGCCTAATGTCTTGGGAAAATTGTTTATCTGATTCCTTAAGAAGTAGTGACCAGCTAGATGGAAATGGGCTAATGATAAGTTCAGAAAACATCGAAATTAAGTCATTGTGCTTTTAAAAGGATATGAATCAGATCATTAGCGAGTCTGCAATTTGAAGCAACTTTACACGGTCTACCATCTTAAAAAAACGCTTACGGTATAATCATATACCGAATCAAAGGCCTAAAAAAAGAGCCACAACTGCATCTTATAGCTTGTCACAGTTGAAGCAGATATTCATCTTTTCTTAGCAACATAAGATGGACATCTGTTTCTACTGTGAAAAGACGGCTTCGTATACACTGAAGATTTGCTAGAATACATCTTGTGTATTGCATGGACTTGTTTATCCAGGCAGTTCCGACTTTTTTGGCGAAAGAACATATCACATGGAATAAATAATGATAAACTGATATTACGTCACAGATGAATCCAGATACTGTTTACATTAGAGTCAATTATTTCGTGCCTACAAAGCACAGATGAGGTCACATTCTCGAAAGCTATCTTATATCAATGGCGGATCCTAATTTCAGAAACGGTTTGTATGCCAACGACTTCTGGCGGATTCTGAATGCTATGAAGCATCGAGGCGAAATTCTTGATCAACATTATAAGACCATTACTTCCGCTTTAAGTAACACATTTGTGGGTTTTTATTTTATTTTCCTAATAGCTAATTTTACTTTCGAAATAGTCTTTCCTTTAAACTCTCATTTTCCAACCCACGCTTTCTTGCCAGGATGAGATATCAGTTTCGCGCATCATGCAAATTAAGGTAGAAAGCTACTACTTGAGTTGGAGTCTGAGTTACTTCAGACAGAGCGTGTTCTGCCTTTCGGCCACGTTGTTTCTCTACTAGTTAAAGCTTGCTATTTTACGGTCGAGCACATTAATTGCCTGTTAATCTACGTTCGTGGTATAAACCAAGAGCCAATTACGCGTTAAATATCTCTGTGCAGCTTCGGCTGATTACTTAGTTTTTTTTTTTTAATTTTACGTTCTATTTTTGAGTTTCCTTCAAAAATGCAGACGGGGGATTTGTAAGCACGAGAAGTGCCTTCTGTGAACTGTTCCTGAGTGAATAAAAGGTTTTTTTTGTCCTTCTTGAGTTGTTACTGATACAATAGAACTTAAAAAATATTCGCTTCACAGTTCTAATAAGTTCTAGCTTCAAGTTACTTTAATTTAGCTAGAATCCCATACATTTTTTTAAAAGATGATAAAGCCAGGCTGTAGAGAACAGCTGTTAACCGGAATCTCAAACATCATAAAATTTCCATAATGAGCTAGCTAGCTCGATCACCAGACTATGATCATACTGAACATTTATAAGGATTACTTTAGACAGTATATAACTGCCCTACATACCTTCAAAGATCACTGAAGGAACAGCAGTGGGAGCTAAAGTATGCATAGACTTCGTTTTGAACTAAAATATCTAAACTGATTCATAACATGGACTGAATGTGTCAAGCCTGCATTCATGCGAGAGGAGGAAACATTTCGTATTAAAGCATATTTCTTTCAGTGGTATTTATAAAAAAAAATTCGTTTCATATCAGTGACGGAAAGATGTACGTGGCGATGTTTTCAAAAGACATATTCTTATGTTTTCCAGAAATAGGATCGCATGAGAAAAGCAAAATATAATAAATGATTGTTTTATCTGATTTAAACTTAATCCTTGTTACTTAAACAGCTGAAATTTAAAAATCTACTTATTCCTTAGCTTCTGGAGGTTAGCGTATAATACAGGAATTATGACTTTTTAAATAATTATCTGTCACTTAACATTGTTAAAATTTCACACATCTTATTATATTCCATTACTCTGCTCATCAAACTACTGGATTTTAAATTGCTACATTGCGATATGATTGAGCCTACCAATGGCCTAGTCAATAAGACAGTACGACCGCTGAACATCGGTAGTTTGATTTGGATTTGAATCTCTCCGACCGAACGAGCTGGCTGAACAAGTATTTTCGTGTCTTTTCCGAAGTATAACGTGTTTACGAAACAGTTTCCCTTGAAAGTCCTTCATGAAAGCATCTCTCCCTTGACAGACAGCCATCGCAAAGCAATCTGCCCTCCCTTAATTACAAACAAATGATCGATCACTATGACAATCATTATGGAAGACAGGGAAATTTAATGACATTTCTGATTTCTGGATTGTGAAGAGGCATATAATTAATAGAGATGACATTGAACTAATGCAATTACATTCACAAAATGAGTTACAACAAAGTTAAACAAAATTTCAGAAAAATTAAGCAAAAAAACTTTTAAAAATGAAAGTGTGAATAAACTTGCATAAAAAGACAGTACTTTTTCTTTCGCTTAGTTAGTTTACTTAGTTTGCTATTTAAAAAATTTCATTTTATTTAACCATAAACAAATTTCGGTATCTTTTCGGAAAGTTACGAAGTTATCTTAAACAAAAATAACCCTTATCTTTTGCATTTATTTAAAAATTTTTATCGACAGGAGATTATGAAAATAATTTTCGATAAAAACAGAAACTGATTAAGCTGTTTGCAAGATATTAGTCTTCATGTTACTCGAATAAAAAAAACATTCTAAATTCCGTAGGATTTTCATTTCATATTATTTATTACACGTTTTACAGAACTTACTTTTCACAAGAAAAAGCGGCTATGATATTTTACAGGCGTAAGGAAGGATTAAATTCTGTTTCACAGCATATCCACACTTCTTTCTGACAACACAGTTCATACAAAACGTAAATAACACGGCTAAAAATAAATTAACATCTTATGTAAACACAGTGTAAGCACCACGAATGCGATATTTGTTAAGACGAATTATTTAGCTAGAATAGAAGAGAGGACATCAGAATCATGGGCTGTTAATAGAAATAATACAGAATTATCCGAACTTTTTACTATAGAAAGTTCTCATATAAGATTGCTTATATTAAGTTATATATATATATATAATGAACAGATAATAATTAAATCTCTCTCTCTCTCTCTCTTGATTAAATATATTAAAACAAAAACACAGTTTTTGTTTGAGCAATTATTTCTACCATTAAAGAATTAGAAATTAAAGAAATTAACTGCTACGATTTTGAAAACTTGTATACTACTCTTCCTTGCATGAAATTTACAACAGTCTAACGCAACTTCAAAATTTATTTCCAGAAATGCTTTCAATATATGCAATAGGTAAATGGAAAACATACCTTAATTGCACATTCTGTAACAACTATATTAAAATTAACGACACCACTTTAAACAAATAAATGGCATTCTCATGGACTTCTCGATGGACGAATTTCTCGAAACAACTTTCCGACCTCCGTTTGTTTTTTTACAGAATTTCAATTTCAACAATTCTCTTGACCGAACAAATTAAAACATTTTGCAATCTCTACAGGTACACTGACGATATAATCACTTAACAATTATGATCCCATTGAAAAATCTCCGAACATTATAACTATTATGTTTTAATTTTAATGCAATTAAGGTTATTAACTGGAAGTCCAATATATCTAAAACCGTAATAGGAAACAATACTCAATCAAATTAACAGAATTAAAAAATTCAACACCATTTCTTTTTTTTAATCGCTTTTCAAATTCGTGAAATATGCTATGTCGATGGACAGTACCAGACAAGCAGCATATATCCTATCCACCTTAAATGTGATAAGTGATAATGGCCATGATGACCACAGCCATTATCACTTATCTTCAGTTTTAAAAAATGTTACCCAGTGCAACAAAATTGTCGTTCATGAAAAATTAATCTACGCAAAATGCAGCTGTAGGAAGTCGCAAACAGAATCCAAACGTTAGTCTAATTTATTGAATTACATTAACATAGATAAGACAATAACATCACTAGTAAATGTTGTATAAACGCATAATAACTTGAGAATCCCTTCCCTTTCGATACCGGAAGCAGAGTACCATATTTCTATTTTTTTCACATAAAACATCGTCTAAAACCGATTTGAATACAAAAAATATTAATTCTTCAGGTAACAAAATTCCATACAGTTTAAGAGACCCCTAAATCATATATTGGTGCCTTAAGTTTCGAATAATATTGGGGTAGTAATGGGACGCAAACTGCAAATATCCTTTATTAGATTCCAGGAGAACTAAGGTTGAAAACTGTGGTCTCCGCCTATAGCAATCCATTCAAGACATTTGGTAATACACCATCGTACGATTTCATCTTACAGTTAAAAAGTCAAAAAGCTACGTATTTATTGTAATTGCCTACCCTCGGGACACTTTTCCCCACTTATCTAAAATTAAAATATGAGATATATGTTTTGCTATTTTATTTGAGCACGCCTATAATGTGTAAAAATATTTGTTATAAATGTGTATACGAAGTTGAAAAGAAACTTGTATAGCAAATAGTCAGAAGCTGATAAATATGCAAATCAAGTAGATTATATAATTCCGGAGAAAGATGCAAAGTATGCTTTTCATTATCATGAATACAAGATGTTGTCTATTATATGGAGCTGCATTTTCTCCATATTACACTATATCAACGCACAATAACTAAGTCGACTAAACTTACCCGCTTTAAGCTAGATAATTTGCATCCTATCTACTAAGGTTGTAGGATCTAGTCTTCTTTGCTAGCATACCCTGCTACTCTAGACCTAGTTGAAAATCTGTGTTGCGACTTATCGCTAAGGTTAGAATATGAATACAACACGGGAAGGGTGTAAAAGACCCTTTTATTGAACTCAATTATTTACAGAAGGCATGCTCTTACGTACTTAAAATTTCACCATCCACTTGTAGTAATAAAACTAAAGCTAACGGTATACTAAACTAAATTCAACGGAAGGTAAGCTAGTAATTCAAGACTACACTAATTAATTTAACCCAGCAGGTTGACTCAGAAACCTACACTGGTGTGACACAAACTTCGGTGGCAAGACTGCGAAGCAGAAACTCAAAATTCAAACAGTTGATAGAAATATCAACGTGCGCAATCAACAGCGAAAAACGCCCTGATTAACCCTTTCGCTACTTTTTAAATACACTTCCGTTCACCGTAACTCATTTATATCCCGGCAAGGAAAGCAAGAAGTGATAGAAAAGACTAACAAATTAAAATAACAGTTAGTAAAAATAATACAAATGCTATAAAGTTGGGTTAGGTTATTTTTCATGCCGAATCGCAAGAGGGATATCTACCTAAGGGGAGGGGTGCCTTCGTGAAGGACTTTATAAGGAGAACTATCTCCTGCTTAAATTACACTTAGGGGAAACTACGGGAACTAAACATGCAGTTAGGCCATTTGTCTGGGTTCAAACCCTGGTCGAATACCCGTTATTCAGCAGCCACTCATGAGGCCCCTACACAGAGCAAAGAAACGTACACATAAAGTGATTCAACAGTTGTGAGGGAAATCGTTGATATTTACTCATGTATCAATAAAATCTGGACATGGACACCTAGTGTGTGAAATAGCAAGTACGGTCATTATTAATTTTTACTGAAGAGGTAACACAGAACATACACTAGCAAATGTGGTGAGAATGTCCCTCAAGGTTATATTACAAGGTTTGCTCTTCTGGAACAGAAATCTTTGACGTCACTGGCTTCTTGTAACGTCACGGCCGAAACCTGTATCATCGTTTCTCCCACTTCTATAAGGGAAGTGACGTCAATAACTCGAGCGTTGCCAAGAGCCTAACCTTATCTATCTACTGACCTTAGTACGTTCTATGGAAAACTGAGATAGCGTCTTTTCATGACGTTTTCACACCCACTAGGGACACTCCTGAAGCAGAAGGACTTGATTGAAAGACTCGTTTGAATTAGAAGTCAACATCTTTGATTAGTTGACTAATAATTGTAATACAGCAAATAATCTGCAATTTCAAAGGTTCATTTAAATGACGATAACTTACTATCACAAATGTTGAAGTTTTAGCTAAATTCATTAAGTAAGTCAATAAATGTGAGGGAATGCGTGAACACAATTTCTGTTCAGGGGTAAGAATAATATGCATTATACATAATATATAACAGCTATGTATGAATTACTGAGTGAGTAAAACTGGAGCTTTTAACCAAATTCCTCGATTTGTTTTCATGCAAAATAAGACAAGGCCGTGCCATACATAAAACAGTAGAATTTTGTTTTGTTTTCTATTGTGAACAACTTTACTGCAGTATCTGCAAACAAATGAATGAATTGAGGACAGTAGACTTCAGAATTTATGGTTTCATTATGTTTGAGGAGAGGAAGGTTTCAGACATTTATTTTATGTAGTTATTATGCAAGAAACGTTTTTTTTTTGCGTAAACATAAATCACGCTAAGTGAAAATATGGTATTAATATATTACTCAAGAAATTATTATTCTTTCCCTCTATTGCTTGCTATGCCCGGATATTTTCATTAATATCCTACATTTCTTTATAAAATCAGCAAAATACTTTATAAACTATTTTAGACTTTGTAGTGTCACCGAATGCAGACACAATCGATATAATAAAAAATACAAAATATCAGTTCTGTGCATTATATAAAAAGCGGTCTTCCAAGTGAAATTTTGTGCATAAAATTATATTTTATAAAGCTGCAAAGGCTACTGTTTAGATTATGCTTCAAAACTCATCTGGAAAGTTTTAATTTTCTCTGACTAAGTTACTTAAATGGAAGCACAGAAAATATTAATGTGGGTTCAAAAGTAATTTACGAAGAGGAAACAAACAACGCAGAAATAAATAAATAATTTTAATAACGGTAAGTTTTATTGCAAACCTTGTTATATCCTACGCTACGTTATACTAAGTCGAATTTAGCATTTTGATGATGCCAGTGTATTTAATACAAAGGACATCCTCTCCTCCGCCAATTAGCTTTTTGTCCTGCTTTTGCCCCTGATATGCTACATTTCAGCAAGGCGAGCCTTAATTTTCTTAGCTATATAAAGATAAAAGTAAATCACGCTAATCATGTTTATTATTATCATCGCTAAGATGGCTTCCGAATACGGAGGTGAACTAAAGGGTATTTATTGCATGCCATTCCAGAGAGAAAATCTATTTGCCGAAACATGGACAAATCGATGATGATGATGATAATGATAATAATAATAATAATAATAATAATAATCTAGTAATATACAAATCATCCCAAAACTTCGAGCAGCATAATTATCTGAAATCTATACTACAAATTTTACGTTGCTAGATAAATCGTGTGTGGTTGCTTATCATTAGGCATTCGTATCAGTAATTAAGACAATAAGAGTAATTAGATTCTATAAACTCTATTGCAAAATGTAAATTAAATCAGTTACCTTACTATGATACCACAGAGGAACATGCAAAACAATACGGTATAGTACACATGAAAATGCGAATATAACGTAACAGCATAAATGCATGAAAATAACAATGTCTTCTATTAGAACAGTAAGCAGCATATTATATAGCAGCTAATATATGCAAGCCATTTCTCAAGTACTGGTTCTTAGCTAATTGGTTCCAATTGTAAATCACAATGCTATTTTCGTTTATCTGCTTATGTGTGTTCCATATATCTACATGTTATATACTTTGTTTGGTATGTGCCATACTGTATTATTTTGCACCGTGCCTCTGTAGTATCATATTGATTCAGTAAATTATCTGATTTTACTTATGTTTTGCAATGGAATGTGTAGAATCACTTGTACGGATGGACGAGAGTAATAGAAATTTGAAAATAGCTAGAAAGTTTAACAGCAAGTCATGTCAAGCGACTACAAGGAAATTTTTGACAAGACTTTACTGCTTGTAGCTTAATGAAGTGAATTTTAATATTTTTAACTGCCATATTACAAGTCTTGAAAATGAAAATATTCGATAACTGTAGAAGAAATGGATGTATGGATGTATCAGATGTATGATAATCTATGCTCACTATCGAAAATGGTTTGTTAGTTGATTGCTTGCTAACCACAACAAAACACACGAAGTCTATCTGCTTAAGTACTATCTTTGTACAATACTGTCAAACTGGCTTTATGCTCGGGAACACGAAACAGTCGCACATATAATTTGTTCAGCTTCTGGAAGCCAAAATTGAGATAAAAACTATTTTGCGACCATTGATAGAGCCGAAAAGTAAAAGATCTAAATTCAGAAGTCAAGCAAAGCTGTATGTACAAAATTGAATAGTAGAATGGGATCATTTAATCGGCATATTTTTGGAAAGAATTGCCATGCATTCATATACACTTATAAAACAGCGCTTATACTATATATTGAATTTCCAATTTGAGGATGGTTACCCATTTGTTACAAAAGCAAGAAAAAAGATAATTGTTAAAAATGAAGCAGAGTCGTTACGACTTTCTTCTCTTGATATGTGTAAGAAAACATTTCATTTCAAATTTAAGCTCTCTAAATGAAACTAAGCTATTACGCAACTCGAAATACATCCTCGATTATAACTAATCTTCGGATCTGAAGTGTTACTTTATCAGAAACACCACTATAGAATAATTACATAGCTTTTCTACAAGATGATGTACAATATCCATACCATGATTTTCTTCCAAACGATGTCGAATTATCATCGAAAGTATTACTGCGAACTAAATACCGCGTTTTCGCTTCACATGTGGAAATAACATTACCCCGCAGGAAAAACTTGACAATAATTACAATTTTTTGTGCAACTTGTAGTAATTTGTTTTATAAGTGCTTTGAAAAAAATGCGTATGCGATAAAACGTCTGCGGCACAAGTTAATGATTTTAGTGCCCACAGGTAAATGTAAGGTTTGTAAAATTAATAGTCACTTGTTTAATCTACAATTATTTTGACGTTTTCAGTTTTTCTTGGATTTGGGAATAAAACCCATCTAAATCTAAAATATCCCAAATCACACTACCAAAGAGAATGACGAAAAATTTTCGCTACAGGGGGAATAAAGCGCGGAACCCAAGATTTATTTTAATTTCAATCTTTTAAACTAAGAAATCTTCTAAATGTCGAAAATAAAATGCGTTTTCACGCATAGAAGTTCCTCAAAATATTAATTTAAAATGTGGTCTATCAAAATAAACGGATTAAAATTATAATCGTAATTCTTTACTTTAAATCCAAATTTTATAACGTAGCGCATTGTCTAATAACTAATGTATGGTTCACGTACACAGTAACTACTTTACCTGAAAATTACCATTTTCTTCATTGTTTAGCAATTAAATCTTTAAATTTGTTTCATATAGGTTCCCAATAAGGAAGGATGAGAGGGGATACGCCTGAAATATACCGGGTTATTCATAATTCCCTCCGAAGTTTCAGAAGAGCAATTAAAAAAAAAACCGATAATAGTAAAAATGAACACTGCACTAAATACAGAAATAACTCAAGTTTCAGTCCTTACAGGTGTTCTATGTGTGAACCTTGGTCACACGGTATACATCAATGTGACAGTCCGGTTCCTGCAAGACTACGCAACATGGTACTATCCAACAGTACTGAAAGCTTGTGTTATCTTTTTACGCAGTTCTGCTAAATCACGCGGAAGAAGGAGTAAGAAAACAATGTCTTTTACATAGCCCCACAAGAAAATGTCACACGGTGATTAATTCGGTAAGCGTGAAAGCCATGGTAAAAGAGGTATGCTATCTTCAGAAGCTCGCCAATTCAATGACGAGGTTATTGTGTATTAAGGTATTCGCGAACATCCCGCAGAAACTAGGACGGAGCTCCATCATGTCGAAAAACGAAATCGTCATCCTCATGTTCATGTAATTGTAGAATTACCCACAATTGTAACACATCCATGTGACTACTGCCAGATGCTATTTTAAAAAAACTTGAATTGTTCCTGTATTTAGTGCACGGTTCTTTTTTGCTGTATTCGTTTTACTCATTTTGCTGTCATTAGTCTTTTTTACTATGGCGTTTTGAAACCATGGAGGGAATTTTAAATAACCAAGTCTATGCCATGTTATTGATAAAACTCGTTTTATCAACTAACACTATAAGTTTGTAATAAGAAGGCAATACATTACATGCATAACGAATTATCTCTCCAGACAATAATTAAGTCAAGAGAGAGAAAATAGTAATGATATTTAGGAAACACACTCACACTTCAGCTTCATTTCTAACCTGAAATTCCCGTATTTTATAAAGATAGTTGCCATGGATTTTGTTAGAGCCATTCCACACGACCATGAAAATGTTTTCGGGAGATCAGAAATATATTCAAGAATAAAAGACTCCAGCTTTCTATTATATATGTTTTAAGAACCCATGAGGTGCACATATAATACAAGTTTGTGGAAGAATTTCTGGATTTCTCTTTCAGCTGCATTCTTTACTTAGAAAGTGGACACCGAAACTAAGTCATCTCAAAGATTCTAAATGGATTCTAAATTCCTTATAAAAATACTGTAGAATGTAAAAACGTGCAAGAAGGTTTAACTTATTAAAGAAAGTACTTTGATGAAAAATAGTAATGTAACTGCAAAATATTCAACGAAATAGATAGAAAGATAATAAATCTGTGAAAAAATTAACAATTGCCAAAATTAACAAAATATGAAACTCAAGCTGAGCTAAATGAAGAGACATAATCAGAAGACAGTATTCCTCAGAAGAAAATCATTTTCCGACTACCAAAATACAGATACTGTCACCAACAATTAGTTTCTCAGGCGACTACCTTGACAGGAAACTGAAATCGTTTGGAAAAGTGGCATTTGTTTGGGTGCTGCTTTATTTCACTGTAAAATGTCAGCAACTGTAAAATTTAGAAAATTACTTAAAAAATTATGAAAATTATTAAAAACTTTCTTAAAAAATGTTTAAAATAATTTTAATCGCCCAAACTACCTTTTGTTTCATGGGCTTCAGAAAAATCTGGTCACTTCGTTTTAACGAAAATTTTAAAAAGCAAACTGACTCAATACTATACAGTATACGAACTAAAGCAAGCTAAATTCTAAAACATATCCTCTTTCCTCTACAACAACAGAATCTTTTCCTAGTTTACATACAATATTTATTATTCAGTCTACTCTTTCTTTCTTTTGCATTGAAAAAATTTTCATTTTTATAGACCTTCATATTTTGAGTTGCCTTAATAAACCTTTTACTTGCTTCAATTTCTTAAAGTGGCACTTCATTGTCCCTGTCAAAAAAACCCGAAAAGAACGAAATAAAAAACTGACAAGAACGTGCATTATATAACAACGCACATGTAAAACTATTTTTTTTCAATAAACATCGCGAAAATAAATACCATTAAGAAGCGACCTTGAAGCAATATCATTCTACTCACGGAATGACACTACAGAATCGTCAAGATAGATAGATGACTTTTATGTCCTCCACATTTTTTGTTTTTTGAATGTTCTAAGATTTTCAATCAGCCAACAAAAATGCTCTCAAGGAAAGAGTCAGCACACTGTTAGAAAACTGTGCGAGAAGCGAAACTGCAAATCACAAAGTAAAACTGTAAAAGGTGATCCTTTTGTTAGCATGAGCTTTATAAATTTCTATCTGTATACTGGCCATGATTGCAATAGAGCGAAAATTATTAACTTTTAAACAGTGTAGCCCATAAAAAGATTTCCGATATTGTGGAGTAAAAAGCTCTACAACATAATAAGCTTTCTATTGTAACACCAAATCTGCAAATAGCAAACATTACACGTGAAGAAAGTCCCACATTATTATTTTTGAGTATACAAACAGCTACTATGCAGTGAAATTTCCTATGCAACTGCTTCAAAGCGAAGAACAAAGCAGTAAAAGCAAAACTAATAAATCTCTAATAGAAGAAGCAATGAATGTTAAGATACACTAGTATGATGAGATGAATTCTTTTATTACCTCGTGAGATCTACTTGTTTATCTTCTGATATGACAGCTGAAATACGTGTAGATACCACACAGGAGAAAGGTAAAAAGAACCCTTTATTAAATATTTAAAATTCACAATGCGTCGACTTGACGCTAACACACTACGCCTCACTCGGACGGTAACTCAAATAACAAGAATTAAAAATTCGAAGATATTAACAAGCAGCAGAATTACTCTACAGGGCTCAGATAATCCTGTTACCTAAATCCGCGTCGAATCTAGTGGCAGCAAACGTAATAGCTGTGATACCATGTTAACCAGCAATAAATGCAGAAACAGAAGCTCATACTACAAAAGTACAGCACTTACCCAAACTCTCTAACTTTCCCTTCTAGAACTCGGTATTTAAACCTTTTTTCCTTAAGGTAGAATTTCCATTACTTCACGCCCGCTACCAAATTTAAATATTCTGGCATTGACAATTAGGGGGAATGAAGGCTCATAGGAAAGAAAATATAACTGAAACTTTAACTGGTTAGAAAATAAATATAAATCCCTACAACCTGAAAGAGTATAAGGCGTGAACCGTAAGTGTGAAGTTGAGCTGGTCATTATTTGACCGTGCCAAATCTAAAACGGAAACGATCTTGACCTTAACATAACTCACAGGAACCAATTATAAAATAATGAATTTCATTCAGACATTTTTCTGACCAATGATCCCAACATCAAGCCCTACAGGTATACCAACGAATTATACAAGGTGTTAGCAACGAATTATACAAGGTGACTCGTGTAAAAACATCTGGGAGAAGCAAACTTCTCAAAGACGAAATGCAATGTCAAAAACACAATCATAAAGCGATAGACGAAAGACGACTAATAAAAACGGCGTAGGAAAACCGACATTCGACAACCACCAAAAACCTACATTCGTACAAGTAGGCAGAACACCAGAATTTACCACTATCGTATAAGTATAGTCCTATTGTACTAACAATGCATTCCGCCCAAGTTTTGATGATGTGCACCCCAGAGAACGGTCTGACGTCTCCTACCCTTCTTCCCCAACCACTTAGAGGGCTTTCGGCTCGCTAGTATTTTAAGCGCTTCTATGCCTCAAAGACACTATGCTATACACTTACAAACACCCAAGCTTTTTCCAGAACTCGAGCCCCTGCCCATAAGTAAAGCAACCAGCGTCGTTAGCCACTATATTGTTAGTAGGACAGGAGGTTACACAAATGTGAGGTTAGCAGATAGGCATCTAGCAAACGGAGCTGCTGAATATACGGTCGACCTCCAGTGCTCCTGAATCGAGAGGATTACCCGATAATGGGTATTCCTAATCACTACACGTTCGCATGACTGCATGAAAGTTTATTTAAAACGGATTCCTTCAAGAGATGTGCAATCGACGGCAAATCTCACGGATCCCTGAAATCGAAGAGACAGCGCTTCGTCATGCAGGAGTCATCATGCTTCTGTCTTCCCCAACGTCCCATCTATAGGATTCGGAAATTAACCACAGGCGGTGAAGTTGGTTGGTTGGTTGGTTGGTATTTTTAATGGCACAAAACCTTGAAGATTATTATGCGCCAGACGAATGATGAATAAAGTTCAAAAGTACAAACACATTGTATTGGATGAATTGTTGAAATGAACCTGGAATGCTGATGAAGGCATCCGGAAATGGCTTTGAGAAAAGCTCTGGCAACAGGTAGAGTACGTTAAAAGGAAAAACTTTAAATCATATGGTAAAAGGAGATGTCCTTTAAAAACTTATGATGTTGATGAAACTTATGATGTTTCTTCGAATGAGATCTGTTGAGTTAAAATTCGTAGAGTTAAAATGTCCTTTAAAAACTTATGATGTTGATGAAACTTATGATGTTTCTTCCAATGAGATCTGTTGAGTTAAAATTCGTAGAGTTAAAATGTAATTCACGTTTCTGACTAAAAGCAGGACAACAGGTAGAGTACGTTAAAAGGAAAAACTTTAAATCATATGGTAAAAGGAGATGTCCTTTAAAAAACTTATGAGGTTGACGTGGGGGTTTCTTCCAATGAGATCTGTTAAGTTAAAATTCGTTGAGTTAAAATGTAGTTCACGTTTCTGACTAAAAGCAGGACAGTAGGTTAAGATGTGATTCACTGAAGTAGGAACGTTGCAGGTGCCACAGATAGGCTCATTATCTCCCTTCAAGAGATACTGATGAGTCAGCCTGCAGTGTCCAATTCGTAGGCGAGTCAACAGTACATCCTCCTTTCGATTCCCTTTTGATTCCCAATACTCCAGATTGGGTTTTACCTGCCTTAATTTGTTCAGAGTCTGGCATTCCCAGAGTTCTTGCCACCTGGACAAGATCTTTGTTCTGATGTACTTCTGTATGTCTGTAAAAGGGACATCATTATCGAAGGGAGTATCAGCAGATTTTGCAGCGATATCAGCGAGTTCATTACCTTTGATGCCAGCATGTCCAGGCACCCAGCAGTACATTACAGAATATCCTGCATTTCTCAAATGGAGGTGAGTCTTTAAAATTTCCAAGATCATAGGGTGGTCAGTGTTTGCATTAATTGATTCAAGGGCGCTCAGTGAGTCAGAGTAGATGATGAATTTTCTGCTGTTCTGCTTGGAGATAAAGATTAAGGAGTTCAAAATGGCAAATGTTTCTGCAGTAAAGACAGATGCAGCCTTATGAAGTTTACTACTCCTGATTACTTTATCGCAAACAAAAGCTGCCCCGACATGATCGTGATTCTTTGAGCCATCAGTGAAAATTGCTTTATAGTTAGAATAGCTGTTTCTATGGTCCAGGAAAATTTGTTGGTATTGGACGTCGTTGGTACTGCTCTTCTTAAGTTCTCCAAAGATGTTGAGTAGGTGAATATTCACTTCTTGCCAGGGAGCAATACCGAAAAAGGTAGAACTTTTGGGAATCAGATCTTTTAGGTTGAATTCTTCAATGAGTGAGTGAATGCGGAGATCAAAAGGAGGGATACATGAAGGGCGTGCATGGTAGTTACGCCAGTACTGATCAGATGTCATGAATCGTGCAGGATGTTCGGCATGCGACATTATTTTATAGTGAAGATCTATGGACAACTGCTTGCGTCTGAATTTCAGAGATGGTTCGAAACAGATGGCGTATAAGCTTTGTACTGGAGATGTTCTGAAAGCTCCGCAGCAAATCCGTAGCGCTTGGTGATGGACTGGATCTAATTTCAGTAGCGCAGAAGGTCTTGCTGATCCATAGATAACACAGCCATAGTCAAGTTTGGAACGGATTAAAGCTCTATAAATGCGGAGCATAGAACAACGTTCTGCTCCCCATGAAGTATTGGCCAGGACTTTCAGAATGTTGAGAGCTTTAGCACATTTTTTCTTTAGATTTAAGATATGTGGAAGGAAGTTGAGCTTTCTGTCAAAGATAACACCCAAGAATTTTGCTTCTGGCTCAACGCGGATCGGAGAGCCGTCAAGATGCAGCTCTGGATCAGGATGTAGATTTCTTTTGCGGCAGAAGTGCACGCAGACGGTCTTCTGGTTGGAAAATTTGAACCCATTGCTGTTGGACCACTTTACAATTCTGTTAAGAGCAATTTGGAGTTGTCTCTCAATGTATCTCATATCTTGACCGTGACAGTAGATCATCAGGTCATCAACATATAGGGAACCACGCACTGTGGGAGGAAGTTCTTTTAAAATGGAATTAATTTTTAGGCTGAAAAGAGTAACACTAAGCACTGAACCTTGGGGTACACCTTCTTGTTGTATAAAGGTTTGAGAAAGCACCGGGCCAATCTTGACCTGGAAAGAGCGG
This sequence comes from Stegodyphus mimosarum, assembly GCA_000611955.2. Classification (NCBI taxonomy): domain Eukaryota; kingdom Metazoa; phylum Arthropoda; class Arachnida; order Araneae; family Eresidae; genus Stegodyphus; species Stegodyphus mimosarum. The sequence continues at coordinate 306,354 of KK113506.1, forward strand.
TGTTTCAGAAAGTTTTGAATAAAGATAGGTAAGTTACCTCTCAACCCTGTGCTGTGGAGGTCATGAAGAATTCCATGCCGCCAAGTTCTGTCATATGCCTTCTCCATGTCAAAAAAGATTGAAACCAGATGGTTTCTTTTTACAAATGCATTGCGTATTGCAGTTTCTAAAAACAGGACATTGTCCAGTGAAGATCTTCCCTTACGGAAACCACTTTGGTGGGGCGATAGGCAGTGGTTAGTCTCCAGATAGTAGGTGAGACGGTGATTTACCATTTTTTCCATGATTTTACAAAGGCAGCTAGTGAGGGCAATGGGGCGGTAATTTAAAGGATTTTTCGGATCTTTGCCGGGTTTTGCTATAGGGATTACAAAGGCCCTGCACCAGGCGGTAGGATAAAGTTGTTCCTTCCATATCTTATTATACAGAGCGAGAAGGACCAGTAGAGATTCATAGGACAGATGCTTTATCATCAAATAACTTATGCCATCAGGGCCAGGGCAGGTCTTATCAGTGCGAGATATTACACTTCTTAATTCAAACATGGTGAGATCTTTATTATAGGATTGTGCATTAGGATGGGAGAAGTCGATTTGGGTCTTTTCCAAGCGCGTCTTTGTGGGCAGAAATTCTTTTGAGTAATTGTTACTGTCAGATACAGCAGCAAAAGTATCACCTAAAGCATCGGCGATTTCTTCTCTAGTGCTTATCAACTTTCCATCTTTTTCTAGAGCAGAGAGGGGATAATCATTGTAAAGTCCAGAGGCTTTGCGGACTCTTTCCCAAACCTGTTTGCTAGACATTGAGGAGGTAATAGTAGACACGTAGGCTGCCCATGATTTTCTCTGACTTTGCCGTCTCACTTTCCTAGCATTCGCCTTAGCTTTTTTAAAGGCCAGAAGGTTTGCCAGTGTTGGGTATCGGCGAAAGATACGCCAGGCTTTCTTTTGCTCTCTCATAGTTTTATGGCAATCACTGTTCCACCAGGGTTTAGGGAACTTTGGGAACTTTGTCGAGGACTTTGGAATACAAAGTTCAGCTGCTTGTACAATAGTATGGGAGATCATTTTTACTGCTGTATTAATGTCCACATCATTGACCATTTCTTCTGTCAGCACAGCGCAAGAGACAAAAAGATCCCAATCAGCTTTATCATAAAGTAAGCGGGGTTGTCTTGAGATCACAGACTTTCCTGCGATATTTACAATCACTGGGAAATGGTCACTATCGTAAAGATTCTCCCCTACACTGAAGGAGCAAAGGGGGAGTAGAGATGGAGAACAGAGCACCAGATCAATTGCATGAAATGTTCCAGTCGGCTGATGAAAGTAGGTGTTTTCTCCGTTATTAAGCAGACAGATAGAATGATCCTCCATTAGCTGTTCGATCTGCCGGCCCCTTGAATTAGTGTCTCTGCTTCCCCATAAGGTACTATGTGCATTGAAGTCACCTAAAAGCAGAAAAGGTTCTGGGAGCTGCTCTGTTATATTGTCTAGATCTCGCTGATCTACATGCTCATGTGGGGGTAAATAGATAGTGCATACTGAGATTGAAGAACGTAAATTAATCTGAATCCCCACAGCTTGAAGGGAGGTCGTCAAAGGAAGAACAGTGTACGGGTGATTGTGGGAGATGGTAAGGCCCACACCACCACAGGCACGATCCCCAGATGGGTTGTCCCTTCTTACTGTGGTGTATCTCCGTATCTTAGCATGGCTGCTTGGTTTTAACAAGGTCTCTTGAAGTGCAAAGCAGGCAGGTTGGTAGATGTTGATTATATCCTTGATATTATCCAGGTTTTGACGGAAACCCCGGCAATTCCACGAAATAAATGTACCCATTATGGATGCCTGTTTTGGCGGTGTTGTTTTTTTGATTTTCGAGGCAGAAGGTGTTTCGGGAGGGATAACCCTTCTTCAACATCCATTTCATCTGAGTCATCTAGGCGTCCTGAACTCATGCTTGCGATAGAACTTTGACTGGGGGTCCTGGGTTTTTGCTTATTTTTCTCCTTGATATCATCTCTTTGTTTGTTCTGTTGGACATCCTGTTTTCCCTTGGATGTAGTCACCGGTGCACTAGTTTCAGCATCAGGTTTTTTCCCTGATTTTTGGTTTCTAGGATCTACTGTCACTGCTAGTTCTTTTTTCTGTGCGGTAACTGTAGTTTGCGTTGATATTGATCTGAATGATTTAGTTGCAGATGCGTAAGATTTATTAAGTTTTGGCTGGTTAGAGAGAACAAGTCTTCTAGCTTCTGCAAATGATATCTTTTGTGTAACTTTAATGTTTTGAATTTGTTTTTCTGTCTGCCATTTCGGACATGATCTTGAAAAGGCTGGGTGTTCGCCTTTACAATTTATACATAAGAGGGCAGCAGAGCAGCCTTCACTGGCATGTCCTACGATGGAACATCGAGCACACGTGAGGCTGCCGCGACAAGAGGTCTTTCCATGTCCAAAGCGCTGACATTGGAAGCAACGCATTGGATTCGGTATATACGGCCTGACTGAACAGTTTAGGTATCCAGCTTTGATGTTTTTCGGCAAGTTAGGAGACTTGAAAGTAAGTATGACATGTTTAGTGGGAATGAGTTGACCGTCTTTCCGTATTTTGATCCTACGAGCACCGCACACGTTTTGATCTGCCAACTCTTTAACGAATTCCTCTTCAGTTACTGATAGTAAGTCTATTTCAGAGATTACTCCTCGGGACGAGTTCAGAGTATTATGTGGTTTAACTTCAATGTTTGCTTGTCCTAATTTGGTTAGTTTCAAAAGATTTTCAGATTGTTTTCCGGACGCAGTTTCAATCAAAAGGTCTCCAGATCGAAGTCTCTTAATATTTTTCAGTTCTCCTACAGAAGACAAAAGATGTTTGTTTATTACAAAGGGTGACATTTTTTTCAATTCTTCGGAGCTGGTAATAATTAAGAAACGTGGACAAGATAGATCTGATACAGTGCTTTCTATGTCACTTCTTAGTCTTTTGGTCACAGTCGGAGTATCGGATACATTGTTGGAGCAAGAAGGTATCATAGCATTCATATTGAAATGGAAAAAGATTCGGGTCCGACCGCCCCACCCACCATGGAGCCCAACAAGGGGACGCAGATTTCTACGCCAGGGCTAGCCGGACCTATACGCAGACTGAAGTCCCACAGTCGGCTTTCCCGAAAGCGGGTACTCCCGAGAGCTTGTCCCCAAGCCACTGACACTAAGGACTAGTGACCAGCCGGTTGACACCTGTGAGGACGACAAAGTGCCTCCCGTTTAACTGAAGCGGAGGCCAAAGCAGTGTGTTGGGGACAGTACCTCGCCCCTCAACTACCAGGACCCTCTTTTCCAGTGACACGGGTCTCCACGCACGGCAAACACGTGGGCAGTTTTCTCGTCACTCAAGAACCAGAGACAAGGGCTGTTCCAGTCTCTCATAACGAGCCCCAACCTCCGAAGAGGAGAACCACAAGGGAGAAAGAAAGGAAGAAAGCTTCAGCTCAGAGCAGAGGAGACGGGAAAGAGGATAGATCACTGGGGCTCCAGGATTGTGACACCCGTCTCACCAAGAAGATGATCCCCTGAAGGGCTAGGGCACCTCGGGATTGCCACACCCGTACTCACAAAAGTGAGCCCCTGAGGGGCACAGGCGGTGAAGAGACGATATACCCACTGGCAAGGAATAACCCCTTTTACCACGACAGTACACGCACATGATATGAAGAGAGATTTGTTGTACGTGTCTGCGTAACTACCGCAGGCTTTCGGGAGACGCCCGAAATATTTCAAAACGACTGTGATTCTATGTGAAGATGGTGGCTGAAATTTTGAGCACCTTTTACGACTTTTTAATTCGCTGTTATGGCATTTCATTGAAAAAAATAATGTTCTTTGCATACTTTGCATGTGAAGATGCATTTTTGACCCTGCACTGCTACCTGATCCAGATTAAATTTTTTAAAAAAATTCACCCCTATAAGTGGTAGCCAACCATCACGTGCGTCAGTCAGCAATAATTTTGCTAATCAAGTTTGAAAAATGTCATATTATTCAGCCTGAAATTCAGAAAGATCATACGCAAACGCGCAGAACAGCTTATTGCCGAACACTGCAATTTAGAAATTTGTTACTGAATGCTAGAGAGAACGATTTTAGAACTTTTGAAGTAGACTTACATTATTTAACTAACTACTATTCTCATCAAAATTAACGGATATTAGTTGAAATAAAACTTAACTGTTACTTACTAAAAGTTATTAAAAGAATTTGTACCAAAGCAGTATTTAATATAACTTGCTGTATCTGTTAGCTGATTAATCTGAAACTTTCGAATTTACAGTCAAACTTCCCAATTTTACTACCAGTATTTCTTAATATGTTGCGTTACCGTCAATTCTGACAGTAACGCAACATATTAAGTCAGTTATTAACATATTAAGTCAACATATCATGTCAATTCTGACAGTAACGCAAACCTTTCATCTTGATTTCATAGAATTTACCAAACTATCGATCAGTCTTACGGAGTTCCATACCACTCTTCTGAAAATGTACATTTCACATCCTGCTATCACATATATATTTATTTCGGACGAACAATTGATTTAAACAATTTTTGCCTGCTTTAAGCAATGAGAGAAAAAGGCACATTTTTTTTCTTTTGGCAAAAAATTTTAAGTTGTTCGTTTTCAACAATCAATTAGCTTTCAGCATCAAATTTCCCATCATCAATCATCATTTGTAATGAAGAACTAGTTTATCCTTTACATGCTAACCACTAAGTGATCCGTAATGATTGCTGTTTTATATCAACTGATAAAGCAAAAATATTGTACTAAAGTGTTGTTCTTCCGAAATGTTTTGAATGATACGACCTTTAGGCATACCGCATATGTTCAGTCGGGCTCAAGTCTAGTGAGTAAGCGTTAAATCTTTTCGAGTGATGTCTTCTGTTTCCAAGTATTGTAACAAAGAAGTTCGATGCGGATGAGTTTTGTCATCCATCGATAAAACTATGGGTCAACAGCCCTATGTCGTTCCAAGTCCTCATCTATGTATCTGTGATCGGTTACAAGACATGCAGCTCGGTGAGGGCACTTTTTATTCTTTCATCAGAAATCGCGTCATTGGAAATGGGACATTTAACAAATAACAGAGGTCAAGTTACGTGCTTTTAGTTCTCTCTGGATCAAAGCATATTTAGAATCGTTGTTCATATTGTAACTAGACTCGTCAATAAACAGTAAACAGTATCCGGCCCCATTCCTCTTGCCTTCACTAACCATGAATCTCACACTATCTTAAACGGGACTCTTTGGAAGATGAGGTGAGTGGGACATCATTGGTTTTCCCGCATAAAGTTCAATTTCATAAAACTTTCATGCAGTAGTTGAATAGCTGATTCGAGATCCTGTGGCGGTCGAAGATCTAAAACCTACACTCTTGTATTCGTTGCACGGTTTCTTCAAGACGACAGGACAGAAAAAGGCCTTCAGATGCAGTTATTGCTCTTAGCCATCTTAGAAATCCTACTAACTGATTCACTGCTTAATAAAGTACTAAGTTCTTCGAAGGATATTCAGATCTTGAGCTGCATCCATTTGTGATTGTCTCCACCCACTTTTCTGCCAATAAGCCACCACTTTTGACCTTTATTTAAAACGACGCGTCTATGTCATATATAATGATCACTGATCACTCTCAGAAAATGAATAACTGTAAATAAACCTACACACCTGAAATCCCGCAAGCACCCATTGCATTGTGAGTTGCCTAGGTTATTTATTTCATGCACTGATCTATGCAGAGAAGTCCAGTTCGGCATTCAGCTGCAGATAATTAAGTAAATAATTACATCATTGGATGTTGATTTAATATTAAGCATATTTTTTAGCTTATAAATTAATTCTTATGAGCAATATGAGAGACAATACTAAAATAGCTTTATCATCATAAAATCGAATATGTGTATACAGAACAAAAACGCAATATACGTGACACGAAAAATCGTTTCGACAGAGAGCAGGAGATTTAACAAGAAGGACTTGACACAAACTACGAAAAGGACATACTATATGCATTTATTACTCACATATAGTAACTTTAATTACTGAATGCTTAAGCACGAAAGAGTAAAGTGAAAATTTGCTATCTCTGTCATTTCTCCAGTGAGAGGTAAATTTTGCAGTGCTATATTACAGACCATGCCAACAAGACCAAAAATTCCAACTGTCTGACCTTTGCGACGTTGCAACTTTGTTTCTTTATGGTAAGTAAGAAAAATTACCCTAGCACATCTCCTCTTTAATCTGCTTTATTAATAACTTAATAATTTTATTGACCTACCTAAATGCTGAAGTGCTTTGATGAATATTAAATCACATCATATCAATTTCCCTTTTTTAAATTATTAAGGTTTCAGAACCTTTACTCAAAAGCTTTCTGCTTCCTTTTTATCTTTCAGTCGTGATGAAATACGCAGTTTAAGTAAATCAAATACGTAAGTGTATTGCTTCGAACGGTGTTCGAAACTGCGTGTGCATAATTTTCTTTCAGCATACCAGAGAAGATCCATATTTTCAAGCAAGGTCACCTACAAAACCTCCTACAAAGCAGATAATAATTAATTGACGCAAAATATGCACGAGCAAAAATGTGAGGAGATTTTTCTTCTTGAATTGATGTTTCATATTTTTAACAGAAGACTAAATGTTTTACTAAGAATGACTAACGTTTAAATTTACAAGTGATGATAATTTAAGACGTAGTCTGGAGAAAATTTCCCAGGCATGCAGTCCTAGAGCTGATGTTACTTTGGAACTGATCTCCATTTTGTTAGTAATCAAACGAAAATTAAAACTATTGTCTCGAAATGAGTTAATTACTTTTTTTTGCTAAAAGTAAAATTGTAAATTTGTAATATTTATATAAAGGTTTGCAAATTAGTTTATAAAGAAATATTCCTTTCTCATACACATTTAGTTAGCGAACTTAACATTTATTACGAAAATTCAGTTACTAGAATTTACGATCTATGATCCTAGAGAATATTACCGATGCCTCAAAAATGCTAAATCTTACTTAGTAAAAAGGCTATAGAAAGAATTACACACCAAATAAAGCTGACTGTAAGAAAAAAAAAACAACATAACTGGCGTAGATTTTATTTTAACAGAAATAATTTCGGTTATTGAGCATTATCGCTGTATGCAGCTGAAGATAGTGTTCGAGTTCAGTAACTGAAAATGCTTCTGCTAAACTAAAATTTTTGGTGTAATAAAATGCCTAATAAGTAAAAAGAAATTTAATCTAAAAGCTTTCAGATTTTATATTACTCAGAAAAGGACGTTTTTTATCTACACACACACGTTTTAAGAGCATTTGGGCTAACTCCCCTTCTGGCTAAATATGTTTAAAAACACCATATCTGTAAGCCCTACAAACGACATATAATCTTTGTTCCTACAACTTTACGTAGATTGCGAATTGCAATGGTAAAAATAAGATTAGAATAATAATGTTTTAGAAAGATCGATGTCCTAAAAATAATAGTTTTCACTACTATTTAAAATATAGCAGTGAAAAGTTATTCTTAAAAGAAAAATAACGTTTTTGTGATATAGCAACCGCTGCATTTATTCATGACCTGAGCTATTATAATGGTAAATTTCTGGCAACTAGCGAGAAGACAGAAAATCAGTCAAATGCTGTTAATTCTTCTGACACTATGAAGGTAAGGGTAAAAATTCCTCCTTTTTGGACAGATCAGGCAGAAATTTGGTTTCATATGATAGAAACACAATTTAAAATTAATGGTATAATTAATGAAGATACCAAATTTAATTAGATTGCCTCATAAATGGAACTTAAATATATAAACACTATTTATGACAAAAAAAGCCCTTGGCAACCGATGATGTTTCCAACATTGTATGAAAAACAATATGGATTGAAAAATTGCCGAACAGTATTTAAACATATTGGTGGTTAGTGATGAAGGTATTGATAGATTGGCGATTATGGCTGATATGAGTTTGACATGCAGAAGATATCTTTGTCGGAACGGCTAATTGAAGAGTTCCATTTCCATCACCAGCCATATGAAAGAAGTCTTAATACAGGAATAAATAACAGTCTACAAGCAGAAGTCGGAGACGTTACTAGCCGGATGGTAAACTATGTTATTACTATTTTACTTCCTTTCAGATAAAGACGTTTTTCGGAACAATGTAAGTTACCATGTAAATGAAAAAGCCAGGAAAACTTGTCCGCACTTACAGAATCGGAATTAGCCGCCGGTCCTGCTGCTGAAGATTAAAATAATTGCCGTGGATTCAATTACAGACTTTTTGCAACTGACAAAAAACACGAATAAAATTTTTCGTTGATAGTGGTGATGTAAGTGTAATTCCAGCTACTACTAGTGATGGCAAAATAAATAGTGACTTTATTCTGAAATACCGTGAAATTTTAACTCTTGATTTGGGGCTACGCCGTTATTTTCAATGGTCATTTATCGTAGCCAAAGTCACTAAAGATATTTTGGATGCAGATTTACTTAACCGGTTTAATTTACTGATTGATTTTAAAAACAAAAAAACTAACTGATGGTTAAACTGAGCGTTACTGGTAAATTACATCGTCAGACGATGAAACAAATATAAGCACCTTAAACAAAAGTAATAAGTTTTCTAATATTTTGATACAATTTCCGGAAATAATAAAATCTGATTCACTAATTTCTAAACCAAAACAAAACGTTGAGCATAACTACTAATTGCAAAACAACTTATTCAAAACAGGTAGGTAAACAGGTAAATGTGCATGGGGCACCAGACACTTCACTCAGAATCGAATAGGTATTGCCCCAATACACTAACCAGCTAGAATATGAAAAACTTGAACTGACTATATGCTATTTCTAAATAATACTGGAGTTATACATCGGAGTTGTTACATTTAAACATAAGAGAAAAATAACATATAATTATATACATACAAAGTTACATAAATAACACAAACTGTTACATAAATAACACAAACTATATTCATTAAAATATTGGATTACGTGAAAATATTAGAAAGTTGATCATTGCACTGAAAATTCTGCATTTTTATGTAAGTGGATGAACATATGGGATTTGATTCTGCTAATATATTGGGAGTCTGATTCTTGTTATGTAAGGATATTTGTTACAGGTAAAACTGTACTGAGTTCAGATCTTTCAGTCCAAAGTTCATAAATAAAGTTCCTGATCTCAGGTCAGTGAAGGTTTGGTATTTAGGAGCATGATGAAAATTGTTAATGTTAAAGTCAATTATAGGGGTGTAACAGACGTTGCTCTTTCCGCTTTTTTATTCTCGGTCCTAAGTTGTAACTTGGCATAGGTCCAGTCCTAAAGGACTATGTTTATGGTGTACTTCATGTTTTTTGGATATAGGTGGCATTGGGATATCAGTCTTTTAAAGTTAAGATCTAAATTGGTGGGTTTCCGAATGTGTAGGTCACTTGTAAGTGGGCGGAAGAACAGGTAATGGTTTGCATCTGCTTTGATTCCGCAGACGCAATTATCGCTACTGGAGAGGTTCTTTTTGAGAAAATTAATCTGGATATGGGCCATGACCGATGAGATAATAAGTTAGGAAGGGCTTCGAGCTTCAGATTTCTGTGCCGATTTGTGGGAAGAACTGGTGAGTGCGCCGGCCTGGTGTAACATTATTACACTCCTCTTGCCACTCGTGGCTTCGATGTTTGTTTACGAGCTGTCGTAGTTGCGATTTCGGAAGCTTGATGTTGAGGAACTCGTCTTCTTGGGAAAGAGAGCTGCTGTTTTTGCCAGATTGCCTGCGGTATCGTTGCCAACGTTGCCGCTGTGCCCTTTGATTCAAGTTACGGTTATTTCAGTACTGAAGCAAGATAGATTCTAAAAGATCAGAAATATCCAAATAACAATTCAACTTGCTTGAAAACGATATTATAAGACCTTCATGAGCCACTTCATTTAGTCACAGAAACAGACGACACTCTCAGACCATACGGAGATTATCGCCGCCTAAATGATATCACAGTACCAGATTGCTAACCCTTTACCCAGAATTGAAGCCTTCCATCACATTTTAAAAGGCAAGAAAATATTTTCTAAACTTCATTTACTTAAAGCTTACTTCCAAATTCCAGTAACAGAAGAAGATAAACAAAAAACAACGATAAAAACACCAATTGAACTTTTTGAATTTAACGTAATGAGTTTGGCTTAAGAAATGCTCCCTCTACATTTCAAAAATTCATTAATACAGTTTTCAATGGACTAGATTTTACTTTTTAGTATTTGGATGACATCTTAATAGCGTTGGAGTCTGAGGAACAATATAAAGAACATCTTACGGAAGTATTTAATACAATTAAATACTATGATCTACGCATCAACTAGTCGAAGCCAGTAATGGAAGTGAATAAATTACAATTTTTAGGATATTTAATAATACCAAACGGCTCAAAATGTCTTCAATAAAAAGTACAAGCCATAACAAATTACAAACTTCCTAAAACCATTCACGAACTTCGTAAATTTTTAAGAATGATTAATTACACAGAAGATAGTTAAAAGATGCAGCTAATACCCAAACTCCCTTAAATGTATATTTAAAAGTTTCAACAACAATAACAAAAAAAGATCCAAATTCCATTGACAGAAGAAGCAAAGAATTCCATGAAAAATGCAAAAAATATTTATCCAATACTGCTTTACTAACCTTTTCTAATCCAGATTTAACGTTAACTTTATGCACACAAGCTTCTGTTTCGCAGTTAGATCTGTTCTACAGCAATATGAAAAAGGAGATTGGAAACCAATAGCATTCTATTCCAAAAAGTTAAGTGACTCTCAAAAGGCTCATAGAACATTATAACCGGGGACTTTTAAGTATCTATTTTTCCATCAAACTATTTAAACATATGCTAGAGGGAATTTGCGATATTCACAGATCACAAGCCACTTATATTTGAATTTAAAAAGAAAAATAATAAAGCATCACCAAGACAATTAAGACAGCTCCAGTACATTTCCGAATTTCAACAAATATGAAATACATAACTAAGAAAATAATATTGTTGCAGATTTGATGTTTATTAAAATTACTAAAATAGTAGCAAAAATTTAAATTTTAAACAATACCCACTAACATCTGGAAAAAAAAATCAGGTGTGATTTTTCAACTTCACACATTCGACCGTTCATACTACCATTACGAATGAACGTTTTCCACAAAATACAAGACTTGAACCATCCTGGCATCAAAACATGAGTGATATAAGTAACAACAAGGTATATTTGGAAATAAAGAACATTAAAAACGATATTAGAGAATGGGCTATAACTTGCATTAGTTCTCAGAAAATAAAATTATTCGGCACATACATTCCAAATTGCACTCATTTGAAGACCCTGATGAAAGATTCAGCATTTCCATATCGATATAATAGGACCCTACCCGCCAGCAAATGGGAGTAAATATTGCGTAATATGCATCGATCGTTTTATTTGCTGAATGGAAGTTATACCGATAGAGAATATTACCACAGAAACAATCGCAAAAGCATTTTATGCAGACTGGGTTTGTCGCTTTGGTGTTATATGCAGCGTGATCACAGTAGAGGAAATCATTTTAGATCAGAACTTTTCAGAAGTTTAGGTATTATTTGTGGAATTAAAATGTAAACAACAACTTCATACCATTCAAACGCAACGGAAAAATTCATAAACAATACAGAATATTAAAAGCATCCATTAAAGCTCACAATCCAGTCAAATGGAGTGAAACTTTACCAACTGGCACTCCTTGGTATACGCGCATCTCTACGTGATGGTATCAACTGCTCCATTGAAGAAATGGTTTACGGTAAAAATCACTGAAGCTACCAAGAGAATTCTTTCAAGAGCCAAAAACCAAATTAGAGCCAGATAATAGATATCTTTACCAGTGAACTGCGCAAACAAATGAAAAAATTAAAACCAATTAAAAGCCAATGTAAAAGAAAACAAGAATTATTTTCCCATAAGGATTTAAATTCATGTTCAACTGTATTTGTCAGAGTCAAAAAAAGAAAAAAAACATTAGAATCCCCTTATAAAGGAAGTTTTCCTGTTATTGCAGGAAATGACAAGTATTATATAGTGAGAATTAAGGGAAATGATATCAATGTTTCCGTCAATCTATTAAAAAAAGCTAATTTGTTAGCCTCGGATGAAGATGATTCTCGAAACTAACAAATAAAGAGAAACAAAATACCACATTAAGTGGACATGTAAATGGAAGGACAGGGGATTCAAAATTTAAAACAGTACGTAGTGAGACAAAGAATTATTTTTCCAGCGCGTTATCAAGATTATGTGAATATTTAATATTGTATATTAATTTCTGATTTAATGATTGTAAATATTTTGTAAAAAGCATTGATGTAACTTATTGCAATGTAAGTATTCAGGTGATATTAACAACTACTTTTTTCTTTGTATCGCAACTATGTTGCTTGGAAGGGGAATAGTGTAACCTCTGCAAACGATATATAATCTTTGTTTCTACAACTTTTTGTAGGTTGCGAATGGCAACGGTAAAAAAAGTATGATCAGAATAATAACGTTTTAAAAAGATCGATGTTTTAAAAACAATAAATTACTCTCTTTAAAATAAGGTAGTAAAAATTATTCTTAAACAGAAAAATAATGTTTTTATGACCACTACAAATCTTTGCAATTTTCGATATTCAGTCTCGTGCTCTGGAGATAAAAAATCTTTTATTCCGTACAGTGTCGCCACCGCTCACTTTAAAATCCTTGAGTTTCTTAATAAAAATTCGTTAAAGTTTTACAAAATATGAAACAGATAGTAAATTCGAAATTTGGGTGTCCGTATTCGTTACTACATTATTCAAAATTTTACGGCTCTGGGTACTGTTGTTTTCCACAATGCGAGAAACATGCAAACATTCATGCAGATTCTTCATTATTTAATTTCCTTAAATATAATAACATGACGATAATATTTGGCGGAAACAATTTGAAAAATGATTCGATGCAAAATGTTGTTTCGAGACTAACAGCCCGTCTGGGATAGTGCCCGTTTGGGCTAAATCTAATTAAAATCACTGCTCAAATAAAATAGTCGGCGTTGCTATAGTCAACTACATAGATGTTGCAAATTCCGTCGTCTTTCAGATTTGATACAGGAAGTTATTAAGATAGGAAACTACTTAGTTAAAGATAAAAATACTACTTGGGAATTAAATTTGAAGAGAGTTTTATATAATTCTGTTACGAATCCTGTAAAATTTAGATCTGCAATTCGAAATGCACTGCAGGCAAAAACATGAATTTGAAATTCATGTTTAACAGAAGGAAATGGCGATCAAGTTAATAACATTCTTTCTAACAGCGGAAAAAATACATGTAAAGAAAAGTAATTAAGCAGTCCTTGATTACAAAAGATACTGTGAATAGTAAATAAATGATTAGAAAATGTCATAAAATTGAAATGATGTAAATTTTTCGAGTGGAGGAAAAAGTGGCAAAATCTCCAATTTCGAAATTTTACAGTACTTACAAAACTGAATTTATCACAAGCTACAGAAAGAATTTGAACATCATTAACCTAAATAAAATTAACCTTTTTAACGTGAACTTTGAAATCGTTTTTGGCTATATGTATCTGCGGGATAACCAGCAGAGAAAGAAATTATTATTCTGCTGGACCATATTTCAAAATCCCTATATTACATTCTTTAAGTCTATAATCTTTTCTGACAAGTATTACAGAATTATAGGAATAATTCTACAAATACGTGTAAGAAAGAAAAAAATATATCTATTTTTAAAACCAAACTACCATAAACAAAAGACTCACCTGGGCTTTTAATTAGCTTTAATTAAGAAAACACGATTAAAAAGAAAATAAAATATTACACTTAAGGACGTTAGAATTACACTTTTAAATTACGCAATAAATCTCGGAGCAGAGCACCATGTTTAGTCCTTGAGTCCAGTACACCGACTGCTAGGTTATTGTCTTTCTGGCCGGTGTTTCCCCCGGAGGCCGCTAGATGGCGCTCCTTGAACCTTGGAGTTAATTTATAAAAGTTGAACAGTTTAAGGCATAAAAATGCAGACAATCGAGTATTGGGAGCTAAATAATACTCACCCAATAGTGTGCTGGCTTTCCACAGAAAACAAAAAGGCAGTGACGAAACTGTGTACGTTTTTTACGCAGGGGTTCCATTCCTCGTCACCTTCATGCTCCAGATCTCCATGGGCAAAGGCAATGAGCCACCAGACAATAGCGAATACGATCCAACTGACAAAGAAACCCATTGCAAAAACCAGCAAGTTCCATCTCCATTGAATGTCCACCATAGTTGTAAATATGTCTTGTAAGTAGCGCTGGCTTCTCTTGGAGACATTTTCTCTTGAGATGTTGACACCGCCGTTCTTCAGAATCACTCTTTTTCTCTGTCGGCTATGAAGCATCCTGGAGTGGCGAAATTTGGGATAAAAATGATGGCCCGTCTCCTTCGAATATCCGTTAAGGCACATGTTTCGGGGGACGGTTGAACACTTAGAAAGCGTTGCATTCGAACTGAGGACTCCATTCTCAGTTGGAGTAGGAGAGTCGCCATCGATATCTAACTTATGGTCCTTTCCTGGTAGCAACTGCCAGACGGCGCTGTTATCAGGATCCATGCACTTCATCTCTAGAGTCGTCTTTATGTTTATGTACAACTGCTTTTACGTAAATAATATTTAACAGAAAATCCTAATTTTGCTCCTACGCAAAAATAAGTTACACTTTGATTACTTAAAAACCTAAAATAGTTCTCACATTGAGCAATAGAATTCCTAAATTTCTAGACGCTATATCAGTCAGTTTTGTCTATTTTGGATAATAAATTTGATACACGTATTATTGGGTAAATGTTCATTCCACAATATATTTGGGGTTCATCGCAGGTGATTGAGGTCTGGAGCTGAAAATAAAAAGAAAGAGAAACTATTTAGAACTTCTTACAATCTCATACATGAAATATGAAACATTGATTATTTTCAGGTAAGATATTTTGTAAAATTAATGCAAATTTTATCAGTACTTTTAGGAAGTTACAAATGAACTACGGCTACAGTGCTTTTATATTTAGGGTTATGCTTTCTAAAATTGAGGCATTGCGAAACAGCATGATCACCATACGTTTTTCTATCAAATTTTAAAATCAACATTTTCATCACCGCAAATGAAAACTACTTAATTTTAGCAACACTTATCAAGATTCTTCAGCCAACAAACGTTACTCATTTTAACTAACTCTTTCATTAAATATAATTTGCTTCAACTAAGTAAGTACACGAAATGAAAAGCAAATGTCAGAGAGTTTTTGAACTCAATCAAAGAAATGCAAAATTTGCCCAAATACCAGACAACTGTGCATGTTTGCAGATATTTTATAGGCAAAAAGAAGAAAGGCAAGGCTTGCACGTAAGATGGCCTCATATCTGTGAGTTTTGCATGTCGGAGCATTCTAGAAGAAACTCATTATGTTCAAGAAGCACATTTTGAAGTAAAATTATGTAAACGCGTTTTCCTTTAACGCAGATATATAAACTTCAGTTTTTACGAAGCACGGCGTTGGTCTCAAAGAGTAATATAGTCTTTTTAATAGAATCCCATTTACGAACTCGTAAAGTGGGGAGACCACAGCATATTTTTTAAATATATACAAGTAGTACTACTGCACGCACCATTTAAATAGTAATAAGGGCTGTGCTAAAAAAAGATTTAATTTTTATATAAGCATTTTGAAGAAAAACAAATGAGCATTAGAGTATATTTTTACTATAAAATTTCCCATGAAGTAAACAAATATAACCTTAAAGTTACACTATATACAATCTGCTTCTAGAATTTTATGAAAATGTGTTATTATTTCTTTAAAAAAATAGGAATTATAATATAAAATAAATATGAATCTAATTTTATAATATTTAATGAGTGAATAATTGTGAAACTAAAAATTTTGAAGTTAATATGACCTGTTACAACACTGGAAGCACAGGAGACTTACTTCGTTGAATCACGTCAGCTGTCATTTCAAATTCATTAGCTTTTACTTTTAAAAGTAATATTAAATGAACTATGAATTTTGATATGTTTGAATGGATGAAACTGATACTGTAAAATAAATTTATTCGTAAGATAAAATATTTATGATTAGGACACTAACTTATGGCGGTGCGAATTTTAGGGGTTTTGGAAAATATCAAATAAATCTGCAAATTTATTGCTTTTTAATGTCACTTATAACTGGTAGATTATTTTGGATTATTTTTCTTGTTAACTAATTTCAATGCACACTAAGGTCTCTTTCTTAAAGCAGAGAATGTGACTGTTAAATCACAACATTAGAAATTTAAAAAAAAATTAGTAAACTGTCACTAAGTAACACATATCAAAGGTGAAAGTATACTCATATATATAATATAGTGAATCAAAGCATTGTCTATTTAAATAACGATCTTGATCTCCTTATGTTTTCTGAAAGTTATTAATGTAAATCATAAGAAACGAAACTGCCAGCTATTGAGAAATTGTCGAGGTGTTTAAAGTAAATCAAAATCGAGAAACTGCACAACTTAAACGCCTCACAAATTCCGATTCCCCCCCAAATAGATGTATTACTTTATCCATTATAAACAGAATATCATGCTATTTAGGAAACAACGCTCTGCAAAATCACCACGCCTGTATCGGCAAAAATATTAATTAAGTAGGAAAAGAAACACACAGTCAGCATCTGTTTTCGATAGACAGAACTGAAGTTCGCCAGCTTCAGAGTTAGGCAAAATTCATCGTTAAAATGGCGAAAATGTCTACGAATTTCAGTAGCAGTTGACTTCGATTCCTCTTGCTCCCCCCCTCCACACACACAACTTAAACCAATTATGACTAAGCCCAACAAGGGTAAGAGAAAGGATGTCTTTTCGAAGGACATTCTAAGGGAAAAGGGAACTGTCTAAAAGTATAGGCTCCGGCAGAAACAATCTGCCACTTTATTATAAATCCTACAGTATTATTCTACAGTAATACTACACAGGCAATGTAAAGGACGAGAATGGTACCTGATAAATAACATAATTCCGTTTTACTTTTACGTTTTATTCACTTTCTGAAAATCACATCTATGAGATAACCACCGTTCTTTGAGATGCACTGGCGGAGTCCACGAACGAAACTGTCCATTACTTTCGCCAGCATTTCAGGTGTCGACTCCGCCAGTGCATCGCAAAGAACGGTTAGTGAAATCCTGGTGAAAGCAATGAACAGTTTCGTTGGCCCCCAGCTTAGAGATTATGAAGCGTCGTATCAGTGAACGTCAAGGCACTTCCATCTGCAAAGCCGATGAAAGTAGTGGACAGTTTCGTTCATCGATTCCGTCAGTACATCGCAAAGGGCAGCGGCTTTCTCACAGATGTGATTTTCAATAAATAAATAAAAAACAAAGAAAATAAAATGGCATTATGTTATTTATCAACTGCCATTCTAGCCCTTTAAATTCCTTTTGAAGCGTTACTATACGACCTATAATAAAACGGTAGTTTGTTTTTCACAGGCCCTATATAATTTATATTACCCATAAGAAAGTCCAAGAAGAGCCCTTACAGCCAGTCGGGTGTGCCAGAAGATTCTTCTTCACCGAAAAAAAATGTTGTACACTATTATAATAAGAAAGGAATGATCTCCCCTTACTCCCTCAAAATATCTTAAGCTTTCCTTCCACTAATGAATGCTAATCCAACTTCTCTTTTACCGAATTGCTTGTTAACCCTTTGCAACACATTAATATGACATTATAAAATTCCATTATGATTAAGTTTGTAAAAAAAGTTTACAAACCTTGCGCTAAATAAATATTTTTAGTTTCACAAACCTTGAAATAAATAACTTCATGTGAAAAAGATATAGATTTCAACTGCGAAATGACTCATCACTGTACACTTGTGTCCCAGATCGTTCACTCTGCATCGTGAAAACATGTGCTCCGGAAAGAATATTATTTCCGGTCATTGATTTCCGGTCCGATAAGAATTCAGCTGAAAAACAAGAGAGCTAAAAAATGGCCTTGATGTGAAGAAAATCGAGGGAACAAAACTGCCATAACGATCGCTCTTTGCACTTGGTGGTATGAAATGATGATACATTCTTTTTTTTTTCATTACTAAAAAGAATGAAGAGTTACAGAATCTTTTTATAAAATCGACATGGGACATTAAAACGCAAAGACTCGAGATTACGAAAACTGAATCTTCACAAGTTTTTTATTGTTTCATCCTATCCTAAAACCCGATAAACTTTTCGACTCAAAATTTCGAAAAGATTAATTTTACTGACGTTCGACAGAAGCACTCATCAAAAACAACTCCGACTGTTGCAGTTTCACTAAACCTGGATTAACAATGTTATCTCATCAGACCTTAAGTGATAAAATCATAATTTTCCGGAGAGAATTTAAGTTCCATGTCAATCGTTTATCTACGTTAATTTCTAATATAATTCCCCTGCTCCTATATTTGGTTTGCTTTAAAAGAATTCTTGGAAAATGTAAACAATTCTTGGAAAATGAAATCGTTTTTCCAAAATATATTTCGTTGAATTATATTGAGAAAATGAACCTCCAGATTCAAAACTTTTAACGATGTACTTCATTTATTATTTTTCATTTTAACTGTTAAATATACGTAGGGGTATTTTTGGGAACTTACTTTTAAATTTGAGTTTCATAATGTAGATTTCAAGTTTTGCTTTCATTAGAAATTTTTAATAGAAAATATTATCATCGACACAGGAAGGTTTAAATCGAGACTGCATGTGGAAGATCGGAACAGGAGAGAACAGGAACAAATATAAGAACTGAACATAAATCTAAGTGCAATATTCTTTCAGCATACGGGAAAGCAAACAAGAGATAAAAACAAAAGTTACTGTTTTATACAGTAACAAATCCTGAACACTTATAAAAAAATTAAAAAAAACTTAATTATTGTAATCTTATTAAAGCGGATTAAACACTTTTATATTATAATTTTAGCTTAAGCGAGAGGAGAGAGAAAACCATGCTAGAACTAGATGGCATCCACTGATATAGTACATAAAGAAACTCGTTTTTTTTTGCAGATCTTTCATGGATTTGAAACAGTAAGGCAGGAAAAAAAAACGTTAACGATGAACATTTCTTTATTTAAACTAAAATCAAACTTTGACAATAGTAATGATCACCTATCAAATGAGAATGAAGGAATGTAAAAATATGGTGATTTTATATAAAACTTTTTTTTAACGCGGATGATATGTTTCTCATTTATAGTTTTTAACAACAGTCATTTTTAGCAAGTAAAAATCGTTAATTATACGGTACATAATAGTTAGAGCCATTTCTCGTTTCATTGGTCATAGCAAAAAAAATGCATCCATATTCTTATAAGGGTAAGTTTTTCACTATTCTCTTATGCCTGGGTTTAGTAATCAGTAATCATTTCCTTCTTACAAATACCAATTCGTATTGAAAGATTTAAAGTCAAGTACTCTTTTGAAAACGTGTTCGATTGTTTAACGTTATTCTTGACATCGTGTGGGAGCATTGACCCATCTGCATTAAAGTTAATGAAGTACTATTAAAGCTGTTTTGCATTCCTCTGGACCGGTTGGAAATCAGGCTATATAATTGCAAAGAAGAACTCCATTTAGAGGAACAAATTATCCTAGACATTCCAACAACTTTTTTTTAAAAAAATTGAACAGTAGTATCAGCTACAAGCGTTCGTCAAACTCCGTTTGCTTTTGACAGCGCGCTCCAATACTAATTAAGAGAGTTAGTCAGTTATGTTTCTTTGAAAGCAAATTTACGCCACAAAATATCAGTACCGAAAATTTTATAGTCTATAGTTATATAGCAATAATTTAAAATGTGTGTCGAGGGACTGCTTCAAAAGCAAAAAGTTCATTAGATTATTGTTCTGGCATCAAATATGTACAAGTCTGGCAAGAATGAGTTTGACAGATTTATTTTATAAATTTATTGCGCATTTATGGCATGGAAAAGCTTTCTATTTTTATAATCCTGACGCAGAATATTAGTTATATTCCAAAAACCAATAATTAAAAATAATCTCAAATCTTATTGCATTCAAATTTTATTGTACATAATTACGTATATGTATTTAACTACCTTATATCCCGGCGCACAACGCGCGCCGGTTTGTAAATGCGCACTCGAAATTTCAAACTAAAGTTTTTAATTTTGAGTATATTTGCTGGATAACGCACAACCTTTTCGTTAGGAAGAAACCTTAAAGATATACGTGCGATGGAATTATCTTTTGAAGTCTCTCATGCCATGATTTTTCGCAGGCTTTCGATCAATATTGAGTACGCAATAAGAGGAGCAATATGTGTGTGTAGGGGACAGTAAATAATTCTGCAAAGAGGGTGGGTTTATACTCAATGCAGGTGGGCACAATGTTAGTCTATAATTCCGAAAAAAGGGGCAATTAATTTGAGATACGAATGTACTTCCGACCGGCGGAATTAGGGAGTCGGATGTTTTCTCCTTCTGTAGTCATTTGAAGCCGTGGTTTTGAAAAGAACATCGAAGGCTTTATAAAACTGCATTTGCTTTAGCTGACATACAGTTAATCTAGGGTTTCTCTTTAGTTGTAATTATAATTCTTGCCACACGAAATAAACATAGTGCAAGTTTCAAATGCAAAGTCACTCAGTTTGCGAAAGAAAACGGAAATCGTGCTGCAGCAAAGATGTTTGGTGTTGGAGAAAGCTCCATATATGAAAAAAAGTAAAATGATATCACATTATTTACTATGCCAAAGAATGAATGTGCTTTGAGGAAAGGAATAAGTGTTCCGAATTGTGTCCTAGAAAATCGCCAGTAGCGGTATGAAGAAAATCAAACTGTTGTGCGCTCATCTTTTCCTCATTTTTAATTACAGGTACATTTATTACTTTTAAGGTACAAGACTCTGTCGTAAAACTACGTTCTCCCTAATTCGCTTGCGTACTATCCCAGGCAAAAATATTCGAGTAGCGTCTCATTATTAGTGGCGCGCGCGCTAGCTACTAAAGTATAAGAAGCTTTAATGCTATAAGTATAAGAAGCGCTGAAAGCTGCTTTCTTAATCAGATGTTAAATATAAACAAAATATTAAAAATTTCCAAAAATAACCGATTTCGCAAAATTTAATTAAAACTCAGTGAAATTACAGTTACTTAAGAAACATCTGATTTAATAAATACAGGAAAAGATACTTAATAAATGTCAAAACGGAAAACTTTAAAATAAAATATAAAAATTAATTTTTAATCCAAAGGCTATTTCTATTAGCTTGATTTTGAATAGAAACTGCAGTTGCAATTTTTGAGTGTTTTGGTCAAGAAGTTATATACTTACTTTAATTCATACTTTCTATTAAAAACAGCCTTTCGATTAAAAATTTATTTTTATATTTTATTAAATAGCATTTTCATACCCACCGTATAATGCGCACCCGTGAATTTTGATCTCATTTTTTGTATTAAAAATGAGTTTGTGCCGGAATACACGGTACAACTTTTCTATCAATTTTTCTTTACTTTAAAGAAAGAAGAAAAACCTTTTAATAATAGTTTCCTACATAAAATGCCATTTCAAATTCCGCTAAAAATTTAAACTAGGGGATTCTAGCTATTCTTTGGGTATAAGTAAAAATATGAAAAGTACAAGAAACAACTTGAATACGCACAATAACGAATGCATTGAAACATCAGTTACGTAGATCTTATCACAAACAAGAAGACATTTGAATACGCAATAAGGAATTCACAATAAGCATAATTATGCAAATTTTAACTGAATTTCAGACGTCTCTCACTATATTTATTCAGCCTGCAGTTTGATGTTTCAGCAATATGATATTTCACTTAAAACGATCTGCCGCATAATTATATACGAGTAGCCTCAGAAATCTCTTTTCAGAAAAACATCGCACAAAAGAAAAAATACACAATTTCCGGTTTATAGATTTAGATTTTTAGTATACAGACAAAGTATTTGGGTGACTAAGAAATCTACAATCTACTGGTTTTGATAAATTCTATATTTAGATTTATCTTAATTTTCTACTGAGCAATGTTTTTAATATAATGGAAATTTATCGAAATTCAAATTCGCGCTCAGTAAGGATTCAATAATTCGGGTAACATTTTATTCAAAGACATTATTTCAACTGATAGATTACTCAAATTTACTTTCTGAACCGGTATAGTGGTTAGCGTTACTGACTGCCGTGCCGAAGGGTCCGGGCTCGAATCTCGCAGAATGCATGGATGATTACAAATGTATAGCGTCCGTACGGCATGGGGGCACTCTAAATATGCTTCGAGCCGAAAGCCCTCTCGAGAGGTTGGTAATATGGAAAGAGGAGTTGGAGAACCTGTCCCCCCCGGGGTGCTCTCCATCAAAATTGGGAGCGGAACTGAGCTAATGTCACCTGTAAGATGCTGAAGGAAATTGCCAACGGCAGGCGTATCTTGAGCTCCTTGCTAAGAGGAATTTCCTGTGCTTGGGCTGACTATAGGTCAGACGTGAGCATTAGTCAACAACAACTCCCTGATGACTTCATTATCTGATTATTAGCCTTTTCTGAATAAAGCGTAGTTATCTTTTAGCATATTTAACTACTAAAGAATAAAGTTTCTAAGGCTTGTAATGTTGATAGCTTGTTAAGATGTAAAGTTATCTTATTTTACAGAGCTGTTTAACATTTTGCAACTCATACAGGTCTTTTTCACGTACAAGTTTAGCTCATATATTCCGCAATTACTTGAATGCCCTCCTATAAGTCTTGTTGTGAACTTTTTAAAAAAATTCACTATTTTGGCCGAACGTGATTTCATTTTTAAATCAAATATCACTCAAAGGATCTTCAAGCACATGAGGATCTTCAAGCACATGTTTAAGCCACAATCTTTCAAGAGAGAAGACTTTTACATTTTCGTTGAATATTTTTTTATTTAGTAATATAGTCTGGCTTAATTAGCAACTGAAAACATGACATCCTCCTATGTATTGCACGAAGCGTTAGCATTGGACATTAGTTGACAGTTAGAGTTACCATTGACATTAATAACACGTTTCGACATTCGGCACGTTCGATTAAACACTGTAGTGTCGCGCCAATAAGTCATGACACGAGTTATCTGTTAATAAGAGTGCCTTCCGGATGACGGTATACGCAGCTGGCTAATTGAAGACATCCAATTCAATAATCCAGCAAATGCTCAATTTACCTTTTAAGAATTCCGCTTCAAAATAATAGTAACAATCAAATAACGAAAAAATAATCTGAAAAGTTTCAGATTTTAAATTACGTCCAGAAGCAACTTTTTGTGTGTTACCTTTATTTATTAAATATCATGTTCTTCGCACCTAAACCATAAAATTCAGTTCAACAGCAATATCGCAAAATAATTTTAAAATGAGCATATCTTTAGAATTTCCGATACATAATTCCGCGCGCTGGAGATAAAAAGGTTGCCCCCCCTGTATAGTGCTGCCATTGCTCGCTTTTAAATCGTTTGAGTCTGTTCATAAAAAATTCGTTAAAGTTTTACAAAATATGAAATAGATAATAAAACAAATTCCAAATTTGGGCTTACAGATGCGCATATTCGGGTGGAAATGTACGTTATTCAAAACTGGATGGCTCTAGGTACCGTTGCTTTATCACATTTGGATAAATATACATACATTTATGCAGATTCTTCATCATTTAATTTCTTTAAATATAATACAGGGTTGCAAGATTTGGTGGCAACAGTTTGGAAAGTGATTCAGACTTTTAACGTTTCCGACGCAAAATCGCAAAACGAAAACAATAGTTCTTCGGAGACTAAAGTCCCTTTGGACTAATAATTAACTGCTATTCAATATTTGGATATCAACAACTTCAAACAGTGTAATCTAAATGCATGCAACAAAGCAATCAAAGAATATATTCTTGAAACGAATTAATATTATTTAATTCGTTCGTAATTAATTTAATTGTGTATTATACTTTAAATTACTAAAACATAATATAAAACCTAGCTAAATGTAAAACTCTTGGGTCTGGAAATATAAATTGAAAATTCTGTTCAATTTAATGTAATATGACTACACACGTGCGCCGAAGTAGCTTGTCTCCCTTCATCTCGCAGCGCATAAATATTAAAAAGAAAACTGCTTTCTTAGAAAAGAAAGTTGACCCCTTTAGAAATGATAGAATGAATTTTATTGCGATTACAGTTTATTTATTCATTTCGAAGTGATTAAAAAAGTGGCAAGAAGCGTTATTTGAGCCCTTTATACGTTGCGCCGAATAAATGCATAGTTTAAAAATATTTCGAAACAATGCCCTTAGAAAATTTATCTCACATTAAGGAAAATGAAGAAATGGGTCACTGTGCGGTTAGATACTTATTGGAGTAAACCACAAACTATCAATTCATATCGAAGCTTTTAATGAAATAATAATAGTAGTGTTTGGTTCAATCTGCGGTTTCAGATTTAACTGATAATGGGAAAACCACAGATCTTCATGTTAAGTAGTAAAAAATAAATAAATTAACAAAATAAAAATATGAAAGGTTTCATATTTTAACGGTCGCCCAAGTTAAGGCTTTTACTCGCTCACTGAGGCTCGCAGTCTACCAGTCTGCTGTTACACTCACTCCAACTAACCCCCTTTTTTTGTGAGTGTTTTTTATCATTTTCTTCGCACTTACGCCATATACAATTTAACAGCAAAATTACAAAAATTAAGCATAGTAGTATACGTTTAGAATTCCCGATGCAGCCTTAAAAGTTAGCATACACTTTTCTTTTTAAAGCTTTTCTCATTTCATCATGCCAAATTTTAGTTTTCTTAGTAAAAGGGGTTTACAAAATTTACAAAACTTTTTTTTCTCTTTTTATTATTAACGTTTTGTGTGTTTACTTTATTTATTAAATATCACGCTCTTGGCTTTTATGCTACATAAAATTCGATTCAACAGCAAAATCAGTAAATATTAAAAAGCAACATATGACTCGCGAGACTGTATATTCCTATATACAGTCTCGCGAGGTGAAGATAATTTTTTTTCCCGTACAGTGTTGCCACTGCTTGCTTTGAAATCGTTCAAAAATCCGTTGAGTTTATGATTACTTATAAGTATTACTTATTAACCTGTTTTTTTTTTTTTTTTTTTTTAATTTTTTTTTTTTGTT
>KK113506.1:338436-406581 GCA_000611955.2 Stegodyphus mimosarum
ACTATTTTACATATTCTCCAAATGGGAATGCTATCAAATTTTTTAAAAATTATACTATCCCGAAAAGATTTACCACCTCAGCATACAAAATATACGAAATGCTCTTAAAGTTCTGATTATGCATTATTAATATTCACACTGAATAAATTCACCTTTAGACTTGAGCACAGAAAATTTTCTTATTGTTAATAAACCAAGGAAATATACTCTCTTCAGTTTAAATAATTACGTCTTAAATATATTCTAATATTTTTAATTGCTTAGTTTCCAAATAACAGCAAATCTACACTAAAATGACTTCGAAAAGGCACACAAATAAAAATTCCAAAACTTGTTTACCTGAATGGCATAAGATCTTGGAAAAGTACGAACAGTTCGAAGGCCGATCAGTTATCGGTCTGTGCTCCATACGAGACTGACCGCGTTTTCAAATGTCGTCTCTTAAGGTGAACAGCGCTTAGTGATAGTGGTTGCCAAAAAAAAAGGGGCGGACAGCAAAAGCGGAGGGGGGCGGATCAAAAACTGAACCAATGAAAACAGATGCGAGATCCAATATAATATGCAGTGTCGAAAGGGATAATTTTCATCGTTGACGTCACACGGGCCCCGAAAGAGGAAGCACAAGTTGATGACTTTTTAAGTATCCGGTAATGGTCCCGGTATCCTCTTTAATATATTGTTACTCTTTATTGTTCTTATACTACTGGAATTTACATTCCGTAAAAGATAAGAGCGTGGAAGATTTCGCTGATTCATATAAACTGGTTTCGGAAATACAACCGCCGGGCATTAGACTCGCGAGCTGCTCATAAAATTGACCGACGCCGAGTCGGCTGGTCACTTCCATCAGCTTAAATGGCCCTTCATAAGTGTAGTTTTATCGCTTATGCAACAAGACAGAGATAAATCGATTCCATAACAATGGTCCATTAAATTTAAAGTTTACAAAAGAAGAACTACAGAAATCAATTTGAATTTTGTTAATGATTTAAGATCTTTTATTTTTATTTTAATGCTGACGTTATTGTATTTTTCGCAGAAAAAATATTCATTTTTTAATATATTAGACTGCAAATTGGGAAGAATTCGTATATTAGTTATTTTTTATTTAAACATAAATAGAAAAACTTATTAATAATTTTCATATTCAAACTTTTTTAAATATTCGTAACAATTAATAATTATATATTTAGAGTTTCTAAATATTAGTAATAATTAATAATTTTAGTACGGGAAACACTAAGAATTTTGGCCAGTATACCAGCCTCCAAGCATAAGCGACACAAGTAGCGGCCTAAGGAGCCGAGTTTCGGAAGGCATCGGCTAAGTTGTCGCAGGCAACTAATGAATTGACGGGGTTCGAATCCCGTCGAACGGGCAGGCTGCATGGGCGTTTTCGTGTTTTTCCCTATGTGTAACGTGCATAAGAGCCAATTTTCCTCAGGAAGTCCTTCACGAAGGCATCCCTCCCTCTAGGCAGATTACCCTCGAGTACTTTGCCTAATTGACTAAACAAGACCAAAGCAAACTAATTAATTTAGCTTAGCATTACTGATATGTTTAATTTATACGCGGTGCAAACTGTATTGATTACCCAGAGAGCCGAAAATGCTGAAGCCCGACCTATGACCGGTCGCCGTTTTTCCGTACAAACAGCAAAATTTATGCTCTATTTTGGCATTAATTAAAATTAAAAAAAAGTGGCATAACGTATTTTAACGAAAATCCTTGTCTTCGGGAAGAGTCAAAGTTATCGTATTATTTCACATTATACACTACATTTTAGATAACGCTAATAGAAATCAATAGAAAAATGTGATGTGAACACCACGACTTCCTTGTGCGGCCTATTACATTATACACACTTTTCTGCTGCACTTCATTTAAACTCACTTCTCCGAACGATTCTAACTTAATTAACTGATCTTTCAAGCCAAGTTGAAAATGACATCAAAAATTGCAAATTTTGAAATTAAATACGCCAGTCAATTTTTGTCGTACGGGAGTCAAACTTCTTGTATTTTTATTTTTGCATAACGAGTAAAAAACTTTCCCAAATTTAAGTACAGAAACTTGGAGACCCCATTTAAAGTTACATTTCCTTCTCTCTCGAAAATTAATTTTTCTTAAAAATTTGACATTGCCAAAACATGAATATTTTCGTCATTCAAAACACTTCTATAATTGGAAGTATATGACTACGATCAATGACTGAAAAAATAAACGCCGAGTAAGGAATTTTAAGGAAGCCGTTATGTACATATTCGTTTGGTTCTGCTGATTGCAATCAAAAAAGAAGGTGCACAACTAGATATATGAGATCTCAACATTCTACGGCTAACTGGTTTTGAGTTATGCGAGATACATACATACACACGCACAGCTAGACGTCATGAAAAAAATTCCCTTTTGAATCCACTTCATTTTACAATCCATTTTAACTCAGATGCTTCCCGTACCCAATCCTTGGACATAATATAAATTTCATTGAAAGAGAAAATAATTTTCAAAATTGAACTGTTGATAATTCGCGTAATTTAACAATTAATAGGAAAAAGATGAAGCGATAAATAGATTATTTCAATTGTTTTATTACAATAATGTCAATTACGACGTAATAATCTTTTCAAAAAGCTTGCCATTAGAAAAAAAATAAATAAAAAAATAATGACAATTCTTCACCAGAAGTCCTCAAATCCTTGAATTTATCAGTATATGTTACAGGCATCCCGATAACATATACAAATTGTGAAGCGCAACCTTTGTATGTATGAAAAACAAAAGTAATTTAGCAAAATGGTAAGACTCCAAATGAGGAAGACGTATAGTAAACAGGTAAATTGCAGTACTGGAAATTAAATTTCTTACGTACAGTTAAAGTGGCAAGAGAATAAGAAATACGAGGTTTGGTTCATTTGATTACGGTAAAACACTCGAGGATTATCTGCCAGAGGAGAGGGAAACTATCGTGAAGGACTTTCTATGAGAAATTCGTTCGTATACACGAAGAAAACCACGAAAACGCCCATGCAGCCAGCCGCTTTGAATTACCGGTGTTCAGCGACTTTAAGGTTCGGCCGTTGATAAGCCCTAAGAACTAAGAGATTCAACAGCGCCATGACGGTTATATAAATAGAATTCATTATTTATTGAACTTTTTTAAAATCCTTATTCCAGCATTAAAAAAATTATCAACATGTTATAAGACAACAAAGCCGGATTAAAAACAAAACACGGAATCTAATAACAATAATAAAACCAGGTATTGTTATTAATTAGAAGGATTCGAGATTTAAAAATTTTGAGAACCTTCTAGGATGCGGATGTGAATAAAAGTAAGATTTTCCCCATCTCTACATTAGTTTATGTTTGCATGCATCTGTAAAAGTGTGCCACCAAACATAAGAGTTTGTAACCGTTATTCATAACAGATTGTTTAGTGAGAAATTTTTCACCATCGCCAGAAACTTTCCTTTCCTTTGTTATTCTTATGCTGTTCCATGTTAAATAAATTATTTTCTGTTGCTTTACTTCTTCACGATGTTCAGTTAGCTTCCCGACTTTTGACTTGAACTGTTACGGAAGAACTTGAATTTTCCTGCCATTAGTCGATACTTCCCGCTAATGTTTTAAAAATACTGATTCGTATGCCCTTGGAAATTACTAGTCTAGGTGAAATGAACCAGCGATTTGATGTAATATCCGCGCATAGTTCCATAAAATTAGTTTAAGTAAACATGGTTCTCCCACGTAAGTAGTGCGAAACTGTAGTTTTCAGGTTGTTTAAGATTAAAAGATATAACTGTAATAAAGAAATGTGTTAATATTCGTTTTGGTATACACTTTCTCAAGACTCCCACAGAAATCTCAGCTTCTTGGTTACTATTTAAAATACGAAAATTCTATAACTTGAGAGAATTGAACGGTATATATTATATTTCCGCAATGTTTTGTAAAAAATTCTGAATTTTCCTGAATTTTTGAAAAAAAAAGTTAGTATTTTCACCTATTTTCCCTGACCCATTTATTATTTCCTTGACTTTCTAAAATTTTTGAAGTGAATGAAAATTTTGTTTCTTTAATAAAAATGAAAAATTAAGATAATTTTTCATATTAAGAATGATAAAGAGCCCTTGAAGACGATGAAATAATAAATTTCCCATGCATTTAACAATTTTGTCAAAATACTACCATTATTTAGAAGGGGAAAAGAAAAGCAATTTTAGTTTGGCGTAGAACAGTAGTATTCAAACTTTATGGCAGTGCGACCCCAAAAAACAATTTTGCGACCCGAGTCAGAGCGTCGATACTTAGTTATGTACCATCAAATCCCATTTTTATCCACCTCGTGACCCCACTATAAATTTTCGCTACAGACCCATAGTTTGAATACCACTGGCATAGAGAATGCTTTTTGCTTTGTTTAATTTTAAATTTTGCACTGGCGTGTTTCTTTTCCTAGCCTTGATTTATTGCTACCATTACTGAGCGTCATGATAGCCTCTTATAAAAAGCAAATTTTAATACCATTTTGGTACTTTGTAAGATTTTATCTTCGACCAATTCAAAACCCATCTCCTTCATTTCTACTCATCGAAGGGCCGGATATATTCAAAGAAAGCATGCACATTCCTTTTCAAGGGATGATTACGTTTAAGTTCTAGATTTGATGTGAAATGTCTGCTCGCGTTGATTCCAGCAACTCATATTCTTTGGAAACCTCCTTTAAAGGCATATAAGATGCGCAGCAGAGACCATTGTTATGGTCCGTAATCGGAGGACAGAGCATTTACAGGAAGGACATATTCATATCCTTTCTTTCCATCGTTATGCGAATCCGAAAAAGTCCACTTAGGAGGTCCATATTATGGATGGAAAGATGCCAGGCGCGTAGTCGATGATGATGGAAAACTAAAAACAATTTAAGAAAATTCCGGCTGGCACCA
Organism: Stegodyphus mimosarum; assembly: GCA_000611955.2. Lineage (NCBI taxonomy): Eukaryota > Metazoa > Arthropoda > Arachnida > Araneae > Eresidae > Stegodyphus > Stegodyphus mimosarum. The sequence continues at coordinate 343,383 of KK113506.1, forward strand.
GCTTAGAGAGGTTCTGAGGTTAGATATGTTAATGCTCCCACTAGAATTAAGACAAATGTGTTTGCTTTAGGGGCTGTTTTCTTGCTCTTTGACCTAACGGCCGCAGATACGCTGGACAACTAGATACAAAGTAGATAAGTTATCTTGCAAGTTAAATAGTAGGCTACTAAATAACTAATCAAGAATTTCACTTTTTTATCATCCACTGAATACAGCAATAATTAATAACTTGTCCAACGTGTCAATTCAGCCCATGAGGAAACATGTTTAACTTACCTGCAATATTCCTTATGCGGATAGAAGACGACCATATCTAATCAAAAGTTCGTGAAATTTAACTAGATTCTATCTTTAAATTTAACAAACCATAGTAATAAATTCTATAGAAATAATTATGGAACATTATGGGAGAAAGTAGTATACCATAATACAGAGTAATACATTTTTACTGACTATTAAACAAAAGTCCCTGAAAAAAAAAAGAATTATAGTTTGAAATTCTTAAGGCACATAGAAAAATTAAATTCTAGAAATTAATGACACAAATCATTCCCTATCTTTATGCGTGTGAAAGAAAGGGGGATTTTAAAAATTTACTTATTTTCAATTTGCTTTCTTATTACATTATGAAATATTAAAAACAAACATATTTATTCGTACAGCAGAATGTTATTTAAAACAAGATTAAATACATCAGATGATCTATAAGTACACGTTTTATGTATTTGTTTCATTATATGTTAAAATGCAGTTAATGTTAAAGTGTTCTTGACAGATATTTACGAATATCGTATATAAATATATTAAAAGGACAAGCATACTTTCATGAAAATCTACCGTTCCGTGAGCTCCACTTTTATAGCATGTTCTATATTCGTTACGTGGAAGTGCTATCAGTATTTAAGGTGCTGTTGTAAGCTATAGAACTGTAACATGTAGATGCATTTTAAGAACATTGCACCAGCGTTTTTTTATAGAACGTTCTTAACACGTTATATGCGAGTAACAGTAACACAGGCATTTGACGTGCTTTTTTATGTGACATACTTTTATAGAACTAACATTTAGACGTGATTTGAAATGTTTTGGTAGAAACGTTCTTTATATGTTACACATTACAGTGCCAACATTATCGCTCTTTATTTTATTTAAAGAAATTCAATAACGAAGAATCTGCATGAATATATGTATGATTCTCGTATGATCGCAATGTGTAAAAAAATGGTACCTAGAGTCTTCAAATTTTAAATAACGTAGTTCTCCACCCGAATATGGGCATCTGGAAGACCGAATTTTGAATCTCGAATGTGTTTGATTATCTAGTTCATATACTGTAAAACTTCGAATTCGAAAAGCGAATTTTTTTATTTCGAAACTCAATGATTTTAAAGCAAGCAGTGGCAACACTGTACGGAATAAAAGACTTATCTCCAGCTCGTGAGACCTGCCTATCGGAAATTCTAAATATATGCTGTTTTTAAAATTTGAGTAATTTTGCTGTTAAATTATATATGGCGTAAGTGCGAAGAAAATTAAGCTTAATAATAAAGCTAAAAAAATAAAAAGGTTCGCAGGAGTGATTGTAACATCAGACTGGAAGACTGCGAGCTCAGCGACAGCATAAAAACACCTTAAACCCTTTTGAACGACCATTAAAATCTGAAACAATTCAACATTTCTTTCCTTTTTTCATGTAAGAAATTTAGCTGAATTAACAGAAGCATTATAACTTATTCTTATAAATCCTCCAGTTTCATAGTACTATACATGCTGTTTTTCAACTTTATTCTTGTAACTAATGTTTGACGTTGATTTACATTTTTGGTAATGGAACTACTGAGACCAGGTTGTCCAGGAAACGCCTTGCCGCCGGCAGCAATGATTTTTGTACGGTCTCCTGTGATTCTGAATAGTAGTTTTAATTATAGTTTCCACTCTAAGAAATACCACTTGATTATGGACTGATTCACTTTCACCATATTATGCCAATCTTTGCAAAGTCCGTGAACTGAATTTGAAAGGCGAGGTTGTTCTTTCGGTAGACGTAATGCACAATCATCCGTCGGAATGGCATCCATAAATTAAAAATGCACTGTGCGAAAATAAAATATATCATAATAAAAGTTTCGTATAAAACTGACTTATTCTATTACAATGTTTGCCATAAAATGAGACGCATAGCGCGAATTTTTTCCTGTTACTTTTTAATTCCCTCAGAGCCATACAGTTAAGTTTCACTTACTGTTATTCATGGAACAGCCACAAGGATTGCTATAACATTAAGCGAATAGATGTCCTACTTTAATTTTCTGTCGAGACTTGATTATAAAAAGGTAAAGTAAGGCATGATTATCTTTTCCTGAATTCTGTTAATTCTTTAATACCCCCCCCAAAAAAACTGAATGTTTTGATATTTTAATGGTCACCCAAAAGGGTTTATTACGGTTTTTTGCGGTTTCGCTGAGCTTGCAGTCAGCTAGTCTGTTGTTACACTCACTCCTACTAAATCCTTTTCTTTTTTTTCCTCCCTCTTTTTAGCTTTATAATTAAGCATCATTTTCTTCGAACTTACACCATATATAATTCAACAGCAAGAATTCCTGATGCAGCCTTAAGTGTCGGTATACATTTTTCGACTTTTTTTTCTATTCTCTTCTCAGTTCATAATACCAATGCTCAGTTTCCTTACTAAGAGGTAATGTAATATAATGGCTTTAATAAAACCTTTTATATATTTTTATTATTAATGTTTTTTGTGGTTACTTTCCTTGTTAAATATCCCGTTCTTTTTCTTACGCCCCATAAAATTCGATTCAAGAACAAAATCACTATATATTTAAAAGCAGCATATCTTCAGAATTTTCGATAGACAGTCTCGCGCGCTGCCTTGGAAAAAAAAATTCCAGTACAAATTTGCCACTGTTCCATTTGGAATCGTTGAATTTGTTAACCAAAAATTCTTTGAAATTTTACAAAATATGAAATGCATAATAAAACAATTCGAGCTTACAGGTAACCCTGTTCTGGGGGAGGCGTATGTTATTCAAACTTTGATGACTCTAGGTACCATAATTTTTCATAATGCGAGAAACATGCACAGTTTCATGCAGATTCGTCATTATTCACTTTCTTTAATATAATACAGCGCGATAATGTTTGGTGGCAACAAGTTGAAAAGTTATAAACCGTTTAACAGTGATTCGACGCGAAATGCCGTATTAAGAGTAATATCCCATTCGGGAATAACGTCCCTTTTCGGCTAAAGGAGGGGGTTTAATATTCTGCATTTTTTTTGTGCAGGAAATAACATAATTGTTTCAGCTAATTTCAATCAATTGATATTATTAGAGATTGCGATACATTAATTTTTAAGGCTGTAAAGCCCTTATCCCCCCAAAAAGTGTCCCTTATATCGATAAGTATTGGTACTAATAATTATTGTTTTGAAAAAATAACAATTAAAGTAAGAGTTTTATTTATTAACATTTTTACCAAAACAGAAATTAAAATAAATTATCAAAAAATGGTCTAATAGCAGATAATAACTAAGGTTTTAGGAAATAATTGTACGCACATATTTATTTGTTCCACCAGTAGCTGAGAAGAAAAGGCCGCTGAACCCTGAAACTTCGCTCCCGATTCAAATGCCGCTAATATATGGATGAAAAGCCATTTTCATGTATTTTTTCCGCTTGACGTCAAATCGAAACAATTTTTTCCCTTAGAACGTCGTCCCTGAAGACATCCGTTCCATTAGACAAATAACTTGTCAAGCGGATAGGTGAAAAATTAATTTTAATATGAATATATCATAAGAATTTCAAGATAATTCAAAAAGAAAGTTTGGTAAATTAAATTGTCAGTAATCAATTGATAAAACAATTTAACTTTTCATAAAATATTTTTTCATAGTAGGAATAAAAGAAATAATAGTTATTTTAATCTCACAACTTAAATGCAGACATCAAGAATTGAATAAAATACCTTTCACTTTTTAAATTCTGATTACATTAATGGCATTAAATGTAGGTTATTTAAAAGAATCAACTTATAATTTAACATTTAAATATGCAACTGAAGTAAATGCTCCAAAATCTTAATCGAAAATATCTAGTTGCTGAAATAATTCCCTGGTCACTAAAGTAAATTATATATCTTTTAAGGTTGCTTTAGAAATACAAAATAATTCAAACATACGCGAAGCCGAAAATTGGGTTAATTTTTTAAATCTTGGCAATTATTACTATTATTTATTACTATTATGGTGAAATAAATTTCAGCAAACTAATAAGAAAAATCTTACGTAGGTTGGATTGGGGCCTAAAAGAGCTTTCAAAACACGATTATTTTTTCGACTGAACATGAATTATGTAAAAATATTATTGTTAATTTTGTTTCGTTAGAAGCAAGAAAAATTAAATTACTAAAAAGTTGAAAAACTGATGTAAATACGCTTTATAGTATTTCAAAGTTATTTACTATTTATCAAAAACTACTTTTTAATATTTTTATTAGAAATTATTATATATGCTATCCATCTGAATTTATCAAACTGCGACTTAAAAAACTGTAATAATTTTGATATTTAGATTTAATGCAGTTACTTTGTTTAACATGAAAATTTACAATTATAGCCGATTTCACTGCATATAGGAGCGCGTATTTACCTCTTTGCGTAAAGTGAAACAATATCTAGGCTTGGCTCTTCATTCAAGTGTAACAGTGGCTAAACGAACAAAAACTTCGAAAGTAAACGCTGATGAAAAGATATCAAAGGAGCGATTTCATTGAGAGCTTTGTTACATTTCACAGGTTAATTATTCAAAAAGGATATAAAAAATGCCATGGTGTAACTAAGCAATTAAGATTAGTTATAGCAAATGAGTGGAATGCTACCAAAGCCCACTTTAAATATATTTTCTAAGAATTAGTTTTAATGTCACACGAAATTACACACAAATAAGCTACATATATAGTAGCGCAATCAATATAAAGCATCAAACAGACATTAACGGAACCTATATTTGGATAATTTGATCACAAAAATACTAAGACTATAACGACGATTCTGAATTCCTTTTAAATCTAAAGGTAAATTTCTTTAATTCGCCTAATGTAGAAGCTCGTTTGGTTTCGTTTGTTAGATTATAGCAGAACCCTCGAGGACTATCTGCCTAAGGAGAGGCACGCCTTCATGAAGGACTTTCTCGAGGAGACTTGCTTGTATACACATTATGCATGGTAAAAACCACGAAAACGTCCATTCAGCCAGCCCGTTCGTCGGAATTCACCGGTAGTTGGACCCGTGTTCAAATCTTGGTAAACGGGCTGGCAACATGGGCCTTTTCCTGGTTTTCCCCACGTATAACACGGATACGAACCAGTTTCCCTTTGAGTGTTCTCTACGAAGGCATCCCTTCCCTTTGGCAGATAGCTATCGTGTATTCTGCCGTAATCAAATAAACCAAATCATTAGTTGTTCAGCGAAGGATGTATGAAAGTTTTTGTAGATTTTCCCCATGAGTAACGTGAATACAAGCCACCTTTTCTTTAAAATTCCTTTCCTTACGTAAATAGCCCTCGAGAGCTTTACCGTAATTTAATCCCATTTAATCAAGGGTTAACTGATGTTCACTCAGAAATATGTACAGTTTCTTTTACCTAAATAACACAGCATTATAAAACTTATTCGGCATACGTCTTCACAATTATTAGGTTTAATACTTTCAGTTCTTAACTGCATTAATCATGCTTTGAAAGCCAAAAATGCAATTCTAAGTCAGAATACCAGCGATTTCGTTTAGCGACTGGCAACGTCGATGCGTAATAACCACTATGCATTTGGAACGAAGAATGGTTTCCTAGAAGACTTTATGCTGCACATTAAACTTTACATTTAATCATACTTTGCTGCCTGGACTAGGCTGGTCCTCATGAAAAATAGGGGTGAACTACTAATGCTACGCAGGCGTAACCCTGCAACTGAGTCACCATCAGACATATGGGAGAGCGAAACATGTGAATACTAATTGCAGTGGATTTCCAAAATTTTTAGCATTTCGTAGAATTACAACAGAACAGAGAATTTTCAGTCGAGATTTAAAATCATAAGCATTAGAATTTAAGAGGAATATTTAATATGAATACTTAAGAGAAAATATATATAAAGCTATTTTCTGGGGAATAACAGCATCCTAAATGCGAAGCGTAAAAATAAAAAGTCAGTTCTTTTTGCATCTACTGTACTCATTCTTTTTAAAAAATTATCACCCATCATGCTCACCCATTCAATTGAACTATAGGCCCACTAATGGCCTAAAGGTAAAATCGCTGAACGCTGGTAGTTCCGGCCTGGGTTCGATTCCAGGCGAAAGCGCTGGCTGAATGCGCGTTTTCGTAGTTTTCCCCATGCGTAACGCGTATACGACTGAGTTTTCCTTCGAAAATCCTCCACGGAAGCATTCTTTCCCTTAGGCATATAGCCCTAGTTGCTTTGCCGTAATCAACGAAACCTAACTAATTAAGATATACGTTTTTCCCACCTAAATGAAATAGATATTTTTTTTAAATCGCTTTCATAGCTCGCACAACAATCTGGGAGAAACTGCTTACAGGATTTCAAGTATTATTCATTTTCGCTTAGTAACTGCATACATACAATACTGAAATTCTCTACAGCAGAGGTTCTTAAACTTATGTACTCCGCGAACCCCCACTTGAAAAAATTCTTTTTGACGGACCCCATCCCAACTTTAGGTATTTTACGTCATTTTATTAGTTAATTTTTGGCTTATGATCTCATAAGGACAAGGATATATGATGAATATTTCTAACAGTGATTGGTGAATAACGATTTTTTTGCATATTGTAGAACACATTTTATTAGAAATTATAATATTGAAGAAAGAAAATATAAACATTGTCATAGCAACAAATCTGTTATAATGGGTACTTACATTAAATTTTTATAAATATTTCATAAATTAATGAGATGGATGCAGTTGTTTTCTTGAAACAAGAAGCTCAATATCTGGCTTAATACTGGAAACTTTTATTCTAAAATCCGGCTCCATATTTAATTTGTTTCTATATTTAGACTTAATATAAAATAGTTCCGAAAAAGCTTGTTCGCATAAATATGTTGTGCAGAATGGAATCAAATGTTGAAGTGCTTTATTTGCAAGCGCAGGGTAATCTGACCTGAGAAGTAACCAAAAGCTGGTCAATTCAGTTTTGTTGAATTTTAGTTTATAAGTCGTATCACATGATAATTCCGGGAGAATATCTTGTTCAGGTGCAGATAAATATTTAGCATTTGCAATTTCCATGTTAAATGGATCTCTGATCCAGTTATTGCAAGGATCAGGAGTAGAAAAATACTTCCTGAAATTGCTTTTCAAAGTAATTAAATGTTCAACAAATAATTGACGCGTTTGAATAAGCAATTCTTCACTGGAGCTTTCTATGAAATCATTGAGAGTTGGAAAAGACTCATATACACCGTTCTGGATGCGTTTCGACCACAAGTCGATTTTTTTAATAATTGCTTCTATTTTATCTTCAACTTTAAATATATTTACAACAGTACCTTGCAGGCTCAAATTAAGTTAATTCAATTTTGTAAAAATATCAGCCAAGTAAGCCACCTTAGCTAACCAGTTAAAGTCATTGAAACATTCGGTCAGTTCAAAATGCGCATCTATTAAGAACAATCGTATTTCATCTCGAAGCTCAAAAAGGCGAATGAGTACTTTCCCGCGGGACAACCAACGTACATCTGTGTGTAATAATAAATGTGTATGTTGACTACCCATTTCCTCACACAAAATTTTAAAAACTCGGGAATTAAGTGGACGAGCCTTAATGAAATTGACAATTTTAACAACTTCGTCTAATGTTCTTTTCAAATCTGGTGACATATTTTTGGCTGCTAATGATTCTCTGTGAATGCAGCAATGATTCCAAACAACCTGAGGCGCAACATTTTTAATACGAGCAATCAATCCAGTTCTTGTACCTGACATTGCACGAGCACCATCAGTGCAAATTCCAACACATTTTGGCCACTCTATTTCATTTTTGGTTATAAAATTATTCAAACTGTTAAACATGTCATTAGCTGTCGTTTGTGAAGGTAGTGAATCACAAAACAATAAATCTTCTTGTATTTGATTTTCAAACTCATATCTAATGAAAGCTAACAAATTGGCATTATTAGTGACATCAGTACTTTCATCCAATTGTAATGAGTAATAGTGACTTTTGCGCACTCTCGATATTAATTTCTCTTTTATATTACATGACATGTCTTCAATCCTATTCTTAACCGTATCATTTGATAATGAAATCAAATTTATATCGTTTGCTGCTTTAGTTCCTAACATTATATTTGTAATTACTTTTGTAGCAGGAAGAATTAATTGCTCTGCTATATTATGCGGCTTTCCTGCTTTAGCAATAAGTAGGGCTACTTCATATGATGCCATTACTGCTTTCTTATTCATACTACCAGTTGCCGTCTTTACCATCAAATTCTGACTTGAAGTAAGTTCTTGTTTTTTCATTGTAAAAAAATCTATAGACTTACTAACATGCTCGCTATGCTTTGTTTCTAAATGACGTCTGAGATTAGCAGGTTTCATACTTTCATTGGATAAAATTTCGTGACATAGAACACAGACTGGTCTTTCCACATCATTGTTGCAAATATAAGTAAATCCAAATGATAAATAATCATCCATATATTTTTTAATTTTGCGTTTCTTGGTAGAGTTTGCTGTTGATGCCTCATCATCTGATTCTTTTTGTTTCTGTGTTGAACCAGTTTGTAGCCAACGATCCATTTTATGGAGCAATTTATTAACATTGAACTACAATAATATAAATATAACGAATTATTATTTATAAAATGTATTACTATTCATATACCAATATTTTACCTGGAGTTATCAAATCAATTTTCACGATCACAACACTTGGAACTTGAATTAAAAAAACCGTTACAATTGGAATTGGCTTTGGCAACGAACGACCAAAAGTACACACACAATGGAAGAGAACAGCCGGGTCGTAGCCACCGCACGACGCTGCCGAACCGCAGACCGAACGTACAACTACATAACTACGAGACCGAAATGAAACGAAACCAAGCCGAGTCGAACCGAACCCAAACGAACGTTACACGCCGATGCAAACGACATCGACACCCGAAACTAGCAACACGCAACGTGGTAAATTTTCGAGGGTAGGATATAGTTAAACAATGAACTTTAAATATTTATATATGTATATATTTTTACGATGATTTTCTTTTCAAATGGCTTTGCGGACCCCCAGTAAAGGCTTCGCGGACCACAGTTTAAGAACCTCTGCTCTACAGAAACTCTTTTCCTTCTAAAATGGAACATTTTGAAACACAACTCCATTAAATGCAAGTACCCAAATATCAGTGTCAGTGCTGGCCTGTATTTAAATAATCCAGAGTCAGTATGTAATCGCACTCAGTGCTTACTACTCTGTACGTAACAGTGTGTAACCGCAAATATCAGTATTAGTTATGCAAATCGTGATATATTTATGTATATGAAAATATGTCTACATGTATTAATGCCATATGTGGTCATCAGTGATTATTTGCTGTCTATTGTCAATGCCATCGGTCAATTAACTGTAGCACAATTATGTACCCTTCTCAATTATGTATTCCAAAGCATATGTGAATTTTAAACGCCCCTGTATGGCCATTTAGCATCTATTGTTAATGAATCAATACTAGACCCGGGCAATTTGGACGGGAGTCTGCCCGGTGGTATTAGGTGGCAATTGGTTCGCAGAACTGCCAACCGGTTGGGTCTGAGCGTCCTGTCCGGGCCGCACATGTGGCCCTCTGGTCAAACTCTAGATAAGGGTGGGCGTGGTACTAAGTTAATTAACTTATCAGTAAAGGGGTAGTGGTCACGTCCTCCGTCGCTTATCTGTTAGGAATTACTATCTATTCTTCAACTTTCAAAATCAAACATACTTTGTTTTTCAAACCATTTCTCTCTTCATGTAAAAGGATTAGATGTAGGAAATCACTCAGCCTTATTTTGTTGACATCTATGTGTGACATTTTGCAACTTAAGTCTTTAAACAAACTGTTTTGTTTCGTTTTCTGCGCTATGCTGACAAAACTTTATGACTAATGGCAAGAAAGTTGATTTAACAAATACCTCATTGAACACTATCGACCTTATCATTCAAGTGATTCACGAAACTGGATTTCTCAACAAAACCATCTTTAAGATCCAAGAATAACAAGACCAATTTGAGTCACTTCATTAGACAAGCATTAGAAAAACTGGAAAAAGAAAATATCGCATAAAGAGCTGTTTCTACTTTCTCTCGATTTTATGAGAGCAGCTGCCATGTTCAGATCAATCAGAATTATGTTTTTCGCTTAATGCCACAAGGAATCCATTAAGCATTTTATTATGCAACTTGCATTAAACTATTCATTTTAGGATATAGAACTAGATTTTACTCGACATCTCTTGAGAAAATAACTTCGAAATTTACTCTAAGGTGGTGATTCAAATTTTCCTGCACAGAAACAGATGGAAGTACATATATTAATAGTGCATGCACATCTTTAACAATTTTTAATGTTTTGAAGGAAGGCACACACGCCAACTTGTTACTTAGGGCGAATGAAAAAACCTCTTTTCATCATCAACTCATTTCAATAACTGTGGTAAACGTTTTCTAACGTAAGGAAAATATATATTAGGTTAATTATTTCAATAAACAAAGAACGAATTAGAATGAAATAATTTAAAAAAAAAATACTGACAACACTTACTTTGTAAGAAAGAACAAAAAAAGCAATTTAACAGTTGCCAATAGCCAACAGTAAAGCAGTAGTTTTATGTAGAAAACTGTTTAACACAGATTGTCCTATGACAGAAAAGATCCGTATTTTCAATTGAGATTGAAAATTCTTTCATGTAATTTAAAAAAGTATTAAACGTTAATCACGTAAGTTAATTTCTTTGATTGAATACGATAAAATAAACATAGGCCTAAGATAAATGATGCCTTAGTGAGATTTTTTAAGGGAAACTAGCTTGCGTTTATTTAAACATAAGGGGTAATAACCAAAACGCGCGCGCAGACAGCACAATATTCCAAACAGGATCGAACTCGTAGCACTCGGCCACTGGTAAGTTAAATAACTTAAGAAACACTTCGGTTTGGTTTATTCGACTACGGCAAAGCATACGAGGCCAACTGTCTAAGGGGAGGGATGCCTTCAGGGAGGACTGTAAAAACAATTGGCTAGTATCCACATTACACATGGGTAAAACGATGAAAATGCCCATACAGCTAGCCCGTTTGCTAAGATTCGAAACCTAAAAGACAAAAAAAAGCTTTATATAGAATATTAACGTTCTGAATGTAAAGTACACAGTCCAGTCACATTAATGTGACCACCACGTACTTTCCATGTCAGAGTTAAATAACCAATCACAGAAGGCAGGTGGCAGCACAGTGCAGGCGTATATAAAGGGTGTGTGAGGGCTTCGGAAAACATTTCAATCGTTGGCGTAATGCAGAAACGAAACGATTTATCCGACTTCCAAAAGGGCATGATCATTGGCTTTCGGGCTAAGGGTGGAAGCATTTCCGAAACGGCTGAGTTTGTGAACTGTTCGCGTGCCGCCGTGGTAAAAGTGTACCGTGCATGGCAAAATGGGACTGTCCAAAATCAGCGACGTGGCAAATGTGGTGCACCACGGGCCATAGATGACAGAGGCGAACGACGGTTGCGGAGATGCGTTCGGGCAGATAGACGGGCTACCGTTGAGCAACTGACCACCAAAATGAACCAAGGGGCTACCAAAAGTGTCTCCCAAAGTACTATTCAGCGAACATTGCTGCGTCTGGGCCTCCGAAGCAGACGCCTGGTTCGTGCACCTATGCTGACTGCTGTTCATCGACGGCGAAGGCTAGAATTTGCACGCCAGTACAGCAGCTGGACGTCCACTGAGTGGCGACAGGTTGCGTTTTCGGATGAATCGCGTTTTATGCTCCATCGGACAGATGGACGTTGGCGTATAAGGCGTGAAACCTCTGAAAGGAACCACCCTGCAACCATTGCCGGAACGGTCCAAGCTGGAGGCGGGAGCATTATGGTCTGGGGAATGTTTTCCTGGCATTCTCTAGGTTCACTGATCATTGTGGAAGGCACAATGGATCAATACAAGTACGCATCTGTCCTTGCGGACCATGTTCACCCCTACATGCGCATTGTTTTTCCTCAGGATGATGGCATCTTCCAGCAGGACAATGCGAGGTGCCATACAGCTGCCAGTGTACGTGCGTGGTTCGAAGAGCACCAGGATGAGTTTACCGTCCTCCCCTGGCCAGCAAACTCACCTGACTTAAACCCAATCGAGCATCTGTGGGACCATCTCGATCGAGTTGTTCGCGCCATGGATCCTCAACCGCGTAATCTAGCGCAGCTGGCCACGGCATTAGAGTCGGCATGGCTCAACATCCCAGAGAACACCTTCAGGGACCTATGTGACTCTCTTCCTGCACGTCTCGCAGCAGTCCGGTCTGCGAAAGGTGGTTATTCTGGCTTTTGACAGATGGTCACATTAATGTGACTGGACTGTGTATAAAAATAAAATGTTCTTATTTCACTTTCCTAGACTTTATGAGACCGGTGGAGCTTTCTTAGAGATTCATTAAATGATAATAATAATGGCATAATGAGGAAACAGCTTCAACGAGACTCCATTAACTGTTCAAGCACGGCTATTAAAGGATTCAGGAGGAATTAAAGGCAGAAAAGCTCAAGAAATTAATTTAGAGTTATATAATTGAAGGTATATGCTTAATATTATCGAAAAACATGACAAGCTTATTCTGATTGCAATAAACATGCATTTCGCAAACCTGACAGTTCTAATATTTTAATTTTTTTCAGGTGTTTTTTTAGGTATAAATGAAGAAGTTGTATACAATAAAAAATGAGTCTTTGTACGCTTAAAATTATTGTAAGCAGACAAAAATGTACTGGATGTATTTTTTGTTTCATCTTATTTGATCATGGAATGCCATAAATACACAACTTTAAGAAATTTAAAGAACGCCCCCTTTTTTTTAACATTTCTTCCGCTTCCACTCCTTTTTAAGAGTATTTCGAAAACAGTTTGCATTCGATTATATCAGTGCCTCTGATATAGAAATGTTAAAATATTTTTTTAGTAATTTTTCATATCTAGCTAATGTTGTCCTCTCGCGTGAGGAATTTTCAAATTGCTCTATTTCAGTCTTTCGCGCATTTTATTGCGGTCACAACCGTTCTTTTAGAAAGCCTTCCATGAAAGTTTTCTTCTTCTTACGGACATAATTCTTTTGTGATTTGCTATACTTGGTTTATTAAACAAACATACTCCATTCGTAGAAGTTTATTTAATGTTCTGTCATTTAAAAAAAATCTGTTAATTATTACATTCCTTGTGACGAAAAAATTTTTTCATTCATTTACGGTAATAGTGTTCTTCCTCATTAATGATATTTATGATTTCCTAATCCTAATTATCATTACCAAAGGACATCAGAAACATTGCATCAGGACAAAATCTGAAGACTTCTATGAAAGAAAAAAAGCTATTTTCAGCTAAAAAAATTCACACGAAATATAAATATATATTTTCTCATTAGATATAATAAAAAAATGAGGTAAACAGGTAAAACCTATAATTAAACGATCAAAAAATTATCTCTAAAAATGTAACTAAAAACTCAGTAAAACTCTCTCGCGCAAGGCTTTTCTAAGTGGCTTAGATTCATGTTACATATGGCGAAAAATTAAGGTAACATTTGCAGCAAACCGGTTCGACACAAAAAGAATGTTAAGACGAATTATCAGTGTTCAGCAATCAGATCATTTGGAAAGCAATATTATTATGACCATTTGTGCGAACAAAATACTTTGTAATAAACGTTGCAAGAATTTTGCACCACCTCAAAAACTTACGTCTCCAAAACTTTACGTCTGTCGAGATTTATGTCACAAATTATATTCATTCCAATGGGAAGGGCTAGATCTAAATTTTTAATGTGATGATCTAGACCTGATTATCACCAATAAGACCAGATTTAAGGTCCCATATTTTAGGAGACCTTAAAATCCTTCTAAAATTCGTCCTGATTTTATTTATTTGTTTGTTTTGAAAACTAGTACAATAAGCGATGGTGTTCCCTGAAAGGACGCTGTGCCAAGGGCTCAGACTCGGGTTCTGGTGATGATAGTATGAAAAATATATTTAAATTTACTTGGCTTTCTGTCGTTTTTTATTACTATTAATTGTCTTTACATCAGAATTTACATCTGGCAAACTTCTCTACAAAAAACCAGCAGACACAGCTGGCACGTGACCATTGCTAAACCTTGTTTAAAATAATCGTTTCTAGTTATGTTCAAAAGCAGAAAATTACATCCTGGTCAAACATTTCAACAGGAAATTTCCATCAGTATTCAGAACTTAATTTAATTCCCATGCTATGACAGAGATTTTCAATATTAAAATAAATTTACTAAATCATAAACTTGGAAAACTGCCATAACAACAATCTGCTTTTAAGGAATTACAATCTATTCAGCAATTTTCACGCATTAAAAGTAATCACTATAATTCATACATTTATTTTTTAACTTTAAATTGAAGGAAACGTGAAAATAACTTCGGTGAAGTGCTATTATAAAAATAACACCTTTCATTTCAAAACTTTTTTGTTAGCAGGTGATGTACTTTTGTATTTGATTTTCAGAAATGATTAAGTAATTTCTGGGAAAGCCTACAAGATCAAGGAGCAATCAAACGAATAGCAGATAGGTATAGATTTCAGAGAAAGAAAATGATTGGCCGCGACAGAAGTTGTCATGCATGACATCATTATGATTGATTTTGATGTTTTTTATAATCTATTATAAAGACGTAAAATGCTTTAAAAAGTTTAAATTGCTTTTGAAAATTCGTTAACTAATCTTTTTTTAACGATGTGATTCAAACATGCGCCCAAACACACTGAAGTTTATAGCAGAATAAATTAAAACCCAATATAAATAATTAAATAACTTATTAGCCAAATTTATTATTTGGGATTACAGGTACAGTTAAACTCTGATTAATGTTGGACCTGAATAAAATGAAGTTTCATATTATCCAAGATAAGATGTGCAATTATAATTTTTATAATTCATATATCCTTTTCTTGCTACTTACACCAAACGCAAAAGATATTCAAACAATTACTTTGCATTGAAATCATATTTTACACATTACACAGCAAAGAGAAAAAACACTAGCGGTGAGCTGTGAAAATGTTAACAAAGGGCACAGACAAAACATCAGATGCTAATTAAATGTTTTACGAAACAGAAACTACAAACAATTGTGCATAAGCAACAAAATATTTTAAAGTTAAAAAATAATAACTAAAGCACAAAATAGAAAAAACAAACTATCACAGAAATTACTTAGAGTAACGAATGAATTTAAATATGCAACATAATTTAATGCCAAATTTGCCACACATTATTTTCTCCTTAATTTACTTCAGTTGATTTTACGATGTTCTAACGCCGAGCGATGATGTTTTTCACAACTGTTTCAAATAATTTTAGGATTTAATTCTTTTGAAAATAGACATGTTCCAGCTTTAAAATTTAATTTAGCAACTATATGTTTAACCAAATAAAAGAAGCAAAGAGAGATCTTAAAAAGAATATGTAGGGAATTTTATGTTAAATGAACAGTTATTTGTAATTCCAGCCTCTACTATCACTTCTTCTTTCCGTATTCCTCATCAGAATGTAAATACGTAGCGAGTATTTAAATCGAGATTTTTGGATTTTAAGACACAGCGTGCTTCTGGCATCGCCTGCGCCCTACGTTTGTTAGTTTCCTGTCACTTCTGATACTTGCAAATATCCGGCTTTGCATTTTCTCGCTGTCTGACGCTCCGTTAGAATTAGTGAGACAGCTTTTAGTTGCATTCAACTCTGTCCAACTTTAATACTGTTCAACATTTGATTTAAACTGGACTGTTAGTTTTATTTACATCCCACGAGTTGTGGTTATATTGTAGCACAGGAGAGTGCCTTTTTGTTCTAAATTCTGTTTAAATGAAAAGGTTATTTTTAATCTTTTCATGACTTGTCCTTTTTTCAGACTTGTCGTTAATTCGTTTCACGTATTTTAGGATTACTGGCACTACATAGCATTAAAAGGTCGAGTAAAACCCAACAAATAAAGGGCTCGAAAATCAGAGATAAATTTAACAAACACTATAGACACTTATTTGCTAAAGAACCAGGACACATAACAAGCATATCGGATACTGTACGGTGTCCACTGTGACAAAGAACTGAGTCTCAGAATTTCAATTAATCTAGGTCACGAATACCACCTCGTGGCGGCCTTGAGTACCAAGATCTGTATTTTCTGGCGATAATTAGCTATCTTTAGTGTTTATTTAATTCTTGAAATAATCCTTCACCTTTTGTATTACTTTAAAAAATTTCTGGAAGAATGTAAAATTTTAACTGTTACTCGAATTTATATTTTATCAAATTAAATCAACAAAATAAATCTAAGGAATCTTAAGTTATAAGTATGTACTTCTATTGTTATGTAAGATTTTAGTTAACTTTAATTTGCAAGTTAGATCTTTACATGAACTGTGAAGCGATTATTCATAAGATTAGACTGTATCACTGACAAGTGAGAAGGGTGAAAACACCCTTTTATACAACTCAAGAAGTAATTTACAGACGGCACTCCTGATGCTTACAAACTTAGCCTGGCTACAACTCAAAGTAGAAAATTCAAACTAATAGTCAGCTGAAGCTGCACAGAGATAATTAATGCCAGTTGGCTCTTAGCTTTACCACCGACATACATAAACCGGCAATTAAAATGCGCGGCTGTAAAAGAGCAAACTTAAAATATCAGCGAAACAACGTGGCCGTCTGAAATAACTCAGACCCTAGCTTAAATATTATCTTTTTACCCTATTTTGCATATCAGGCAAAACTGAAATAACGTTCTGAGATGAAATGCAAATGAGGAAAGACAGAAACGTTAAGTAACTGAACAAAACTCATTAATTTATAACTAAAATAACATTCATCAGAGTTAAATTTCATTTGTATTTTCATAATAGAGGTACGTTTTTAAGAGCTATATCATTAAGATTTGTTCTTCGCTAAATCCAATTTAGAATTCAGCTTTAAGTAAGCATTTGAATTATCTCCCCCCCCCCGAATTCGAATCTTTAAGGACTTGGAATCAGATGCGTCAAAATTTAAGTCTATGCTTTTCTGTTACACAGGAATTCCTCTCGCACTTGATGACATTTTTACCATAGAAAAAATACGTTTGTTCAAAATTTATCACGTGTGTTCAGGATTTAAATTCCTCTTTTCACTTTTTTAGTTAAAAAGACATAAAACATACCAGAGTGCCCGGAATCACTCGAACTGTCAGAAAATTCAGGCCTAATTACTCTAGGTGGCCCACCAGCGGCCGAGCGGTAAAAACCGCTGAACACTGGTAGTTCGGTCCAGGGTTCGAGTCCCGCCGAACGGGCTGGCTGCATGGGCGTTTTCGTGGTTTTCCCCATGTGTAACGTGGATACGAGCCAGTTTCCCTTAAAAAGACCTCCACGGGGCATCCCTCCCTTTCCGTGTAGTGCCTTAGGGCGGAGCACGTAATATAAGAAAAAAAATCTACTCTAGGCTCTGAAGCTTACATTATTGAGCTCTTTGAGACTGACTTGTGTTACAAATCCCTTAGTCAGTTAAACATGATTCAAACGGCAAATGCTATATTGCTTGAAAGCATTTCTAACATTAAGACTACTTTCGCTGTTCATAACATTAAGCTTTGCTTTATAATCATATAACAATACTAATCAGACAATTAGGATGACATCACAAGGCTTCAGATATTTGCATCCCCATAATAATCCTGATTTTATTATTAGGCCAGTGGCTTACATCGTATATTTGGCACATTTACAAATTTGGGTACTCAGGTAATTACGAAAGTATTTGCTTTATAAACATATAACAATACTAATCAGGCAATTAGACATCACAAGGCTTCAGATATTTGTATCCCTATAATGATCCTGCTTTTATTATTATGCCGCTGGCTTACACCGTGTATTTGGCACATTTACAAATTTTAGTATTCAGGTAATTACAAAGGTTTTGTCTTGGAGTATTCTTCCATTTCATGCCATGCCTACGCACGGACACGATGAAGAGGATTACTGACAACCAACTTCGAATCAACATGGTGTTGACCACTAAAAGCAATATACACTGTAATCGATTTATATACAATGATGTATAAGTGATAATTATTGCTCATTTCTGGATGCATATTCATAGTAATTTAGATGAAAATATACCAGCTTAATACTCATAATTTGTTATTAATCAGTTTTGCTTCATGGCAGAATTAGATTCTTCCTTAATTTCCAGAGCGCTGCAGTTTTTTTTAATTCGATCAAAAAACCTGCTTTATTCCGTACAGATTGAAAGTATAGCATCTGGGACCGTTCATTCTGAAATAAAAAGACTGTGTATAGACTTTCTTCTGAACCCTGTATATATCCTAAGAGCCGTGTAGTTTAAATTTCGTAACTTTTTGCAAATTAAATACTTTCAGCCCCGAGCTTTGAAATTAAATGAAATTCATAAGATAGATACTAATGTAAATATTTCTGAAGGAGTAATTATGACAAAAGTTTTGACAGTTTATGACAAAAGTTTTGGAATTGGAAATTAAGTTTTAATCTGAAAATGTTATTAATTTTTTGCTAATAAATTTTTGTCATTTTTGGTACAAGATATATTTTTAGCAGAGTCAATCACTATCACGCAAATAAAAATTAACTATAGTTATAAAATAAAAATATAACAAATAACCTCATTATTCCTATAACAGAAATGTTTCATTGAAAAATGTCTGAGTACTAATTCAACAGCGTAAATAAAAGGAAACCGAAGGTTTCAATAACACTGCAGGAAATTCTGCTCCCGCAGAGGCAGAGACAGACAGGCTGACGATATAACACTGCATGTCTCTGTTTAATGATGACACCGAGTATGTTCGTACACAGATGATGCGAAAGGAGCTCAAATGTCGTTAGAACATCAGGAAGTACGGTTTCATCGGAGATTTATGCTTTAAGAAGTGACACAGACATTACATATAGCAATCGTGAAGACTCCGCAGTGTTCAAAGGCCACGCACGCACGCACACACACAAAAAAAGATCGTTTTATTTCTAAGACGCCCAAACTTTTCGTGAGCATAAGCTGCTCCCCCCCCCTTCTGGGTGGTGATTAACTGCAGAGCGGAAAAACCCCCCAAAAATTCTATTAATGCAACACATGAACATTTAGCGATCGACAAGGATGGATAATTAATAAATACGAACTCAAATCAATCCTGAATATATTCGGTTCTAGTTTGCCCTCAGAAAATATATATATGTTACTGTAAAAAAACGAAATTGGAGAATGTCGACATTTTGCGAAAACGTCCGTTGAAAGGCCGAATATTTGGATATATTCTTTATCTTTCAAAAGTTCGTTTTACGTTTAACAGTTTATTTACATGTGCTGTTAATTAAGCTTCCTATTTTGACGTACGTCATAATGTGTTGCAATAATAAAATATGATTTAAAAACATAACACAAATATTTTTATTCAACGTTCACCATCAGTGCATGGCGAATGAATGTCAACATTTGCCGGTGTAAGTGAGAAATAAGGATATGTAGCAAATATTTCAGACATACATTAAGCGACTTGGTGAATGTTGGCATTCATCAGATTTTGATCTTTCACAGCAACATATACATAAGTGTCCCTGGTTTACAAATGCTCACTTCATTCCATTTCATTTTCACAAAGCCCGCATTTGTACCTCTTTGCTACAAGTGACAAAAAAAAGTAAGAGATTTTCAGATTAACGGAAACTGATGAAAAAATGTAAAAAAGTAATACATCGTTTAATTTCGGAGCAGCAAATAGATTCAGGATATATATTTAAGACATACAGAATGCCTAAAATGAACTTCAACTCGGAAAAATGGACCACCGATCAAGACTATTACCGTTTTTTAAGTTTTCCCTATCAGCCACAAAATAAAAGAGATGAACATTACTGATTTACTTATTTGATGCATCCAAATAATGAGGAATGTCAATAGATGAATATTTTTATCTCTCTTTTTTACATTCCTCCCCTTTCTCTCTCACGAACACTTACTTCTAATGACTCAACCTAATATACCATTCATCAACACTAGTTCTCAGTTTTCAAATGCGCTTATTGACTTCTATAGGATTATAGGTAAATAATATGGATTGCAATACATTAATTCCACTATATATAGGCCGTACAATATTACACTATTTCTACTTTTAATACATAAAAATATTATCTTAATTTACATGCATTATTTGTTAGATTAGTTTTTGGGTTTGTTTACAACGTATTTGCAGATGTAAATAGCCATTGCCTCTATGCTATACACCATTTTTGCTTGCAAAAGATTTCATAAAAAATCTCTGTTCATTCAAAAAACACAGAAACATGCTTTTTAATTGATTACAGAAAGCAAGAGACGGCTATCTGTCTATAACGGATGTCATACCTTCGTGCAAGATTGTATAAGATAAATTAGTTGTAGTCATATCACACAAACTATGCGAGTTCCATGCAGCCAACCTGCTAATCGCCGATATAGGTTGCTTGTTTAATAGATGATTTGCTTGCTTAAAGATGACGACAAAGCACATGCAGACTATCTGCCAAAGAGGAAGGATGGATTCCCAGAAGGTCTAGGACTTTTCGCTGTAGCCGTTTGGCCGCCGCCGTTTCGCCAACAGGATAGTCCGTCGGCAGCTGATTCGAAATGGGCCATTTCGCCCTCAAGTAGAAATAGGTAATAAAGGTTGCTTATAATATACATAATTGATTACAAATATGAGATATGACGAAATTACACATAGTTAGAAAATTATGTCAGTTTCAAGCATAATAAAGTTATCACATTTCATAATTATTTTTATGGGCTAAACCTCTGATATAACATAAGTTAGATAATCGTTTCTAAAATTATGCAGAAGCGATGTTTACGTGATTCGTCAAACTTTCTTCAAATTTTAATCACTTAGCTCAGAGAAATCACTCATGCAAGCAGGAAATTCACATTTTTATAAAATCTTCAATAAAAAATGGAATTACTTTGGAATCTTGTCAGCACATTACTCTCTTAAAATTAATAAATAAACACGTAGATAGATACACTAATAAGTGAACTTTTACGTCCTGCGTAAAGATATATTTGCCTACAATTGTATACAAAAACAGTTTATATATTATTCAAAAGGTTTTAATACTAGATGATTTAAAAGGTTCAAAAGGTTTTAATACTAGTATTTAATATATATATTATTCAAAAGGTCCAGATGTCTTGTTAATATTTACGCTGATATGTAAATATTAACAAGAGATCTGGTCTTTAAATGGCAAAAGTTTAGAAATATATTTTACCATTAAGTTTGGTTATACAGCAAAATGTCGGAGGCGTTTTTCAGACACTGCAACTCTGAACTATTTTTCGGTCACCCTCTTTTAAGCGTGAATGATCTAATGCAGGAGTAGCCTATGCCCGTGGGCACCATGGTGCCCGCCTTTGTGCGATCACAATAAAAATGATTTAGTTTACAATAAAATTCTATGGGAAAGTTTTCTCATTTTTAATGAAGTAGAAATTGCGTCCTACATAGACACCATTACAAAGTGAAATGCGATCGATCTCTTTTTTACATGCATTAACTCTATCCAACTATAAATTCACCTTGAAAAAGTAAATGGTGCTCGCCATTCAACAGATATTCTAAAGTGTTCTCTTCGGGACAAAAAGGTTGGGGAACCCTCATCTAATGTTTTTACTGTACCCTATTATTTGTATATAATACACCTAACTATCACGCTGAGAAAACACCTCCCAATAAACTTTTTATCTGCAAAAAATTATCACTTCTAAGTAATGTTTTAGTAATTCTAAAAGATGTGCTTAATTGCAAAAATTTTTCGTTTTAAAATTTAAAACAGTCAGATGTATACCATAGGTAAACGCAATTATTAAACTAAATAAACTTAATGTCTTATGGCAAGATATGCAATTAAAAAAAATACACTGGTTATCATAAATTACGGAACAATCACAAAAATCACGATTATTGAAAAAGTTACATGTAGAATTTTATGAAACTTACCCACAATATACAACACATAGAACGGTGTCAAATAACATAAAAAGAAATTGCCAGACAATTATGGTAGTATAGAAATTAGCACATGTATAAAATGAACAAATCGAAGTGTCAGTTTGCTATTGGAAAAGTATCTTCAATATTGAATATGATCGCCTCTAGAAGCAATACAGCACATACAGCGATGTGTGATGCTTTCAATTATGCGGTCTATCAGTTCCATAGGAAGCGAGAGTCATTGCTCTTTTAAAACAGTTGTAAGCGCGACAAGGGTCTGAGGGGGCTGATTAAGAGCAGCTAGACGTCTCCCTAAAGCATCTCAAACGTTCTCGAAAGGCTTCAAGTCCGGGGATCGAGCTGGCCTCTCCATGCGCATAATTGTTTCCTGTTGAACATAATCATCTACGATGCGAGTCCTGTGTGATCTTGCGTTGTCGTCCTGCAACTGGAAAGTATCACCTATTGTCCTGGCATATGGGCGCACATAAGCATCAAGTATGTCATTTCTATAAACCTGAGCGTTCACGGTTCCCCTTTGAAAGACATGGAGGTCTGTGCGTCCAAAGACATGCCACACAAAACATTGACACTGCCTCTTCCGTATGCATTTCTTTCATCGATGTTTCACGGATGATAACTGATTCCAAGTTCTCTCCATATCAAATAACGCCTACTATCGCTTTCTAGACTAAACCTGGACTCATCCGTAAAGAGCACAGCCCTCCATTGATCAGGCGTCCGGTGGACATGTTGTCGTGCGCATGGCAAATTCTCCCTCCTATGGCGTGACGTGAACGGCATTCAAATGGCTGGTCGCCTCGCATACAGACCACCTTCATGAAGCCTTCTACGGACACTTGACGTTGACACCAACCTTCCGGTGGCTGCAGCATCTAAGAAGAATAGCGGTTCTATTCCTGCGTGCACATAATGTCAAATATCGGTCATCGGCGTTCGTCGTAGCAGTTGGCCGTCCTTGGCTGAACCTCCTAGATGCCGAATCTGTGGTTTAAAATTGCCTCCGAAGTCTATGAACTACAGGACGACTGACATTTAACCATATTCAAATTGTACACGGATTGGCTTATTTTTGAGGGAGTTATCGCTATTTTTGTGATTTTTCCTTAATTTATGATAACCAGTGTATGTTATGACGGCGAATAGTCTCCGAGTACCTTCTGACAGAAACTGGTCCATATTCATGTTATATATGAGGAATAATGGCCAGCTGATTCATTTCCAATAGTAAAAACCACGTCTAATTAACCAGTTCACCGTTTGCCCCGAGAGAGATACGTTCAGAAAAAATTCATCGTCATCCGTTAGTAACGGCAGACTCTCGTCGGGCTGAAATTTGGGCTAGACCGTAACCCCCGAGACACATACGTCGCACCGTCTTTTTCCAGCCCCCTAGAAAGAGTCGAAAATGAAAAGGGATGCTTGATGGGTTATTTAGTCACACTTATCTTCTCAGCAGTGCTGCAGTAGGATCGCAGCGGGGCTGTTTCAGTAAAGTAAAGGATGGGGGATCACTTTCTTCAAATGGATACCCCCTCAACACGTCTTATGAGATCCACAACAGCTTTCTCCCTTCTATTAACGAACAAAGGGATTTAAAAGTTTTAAATGTTCAATTCCTAACGATTCCCCGAGGATATGATCTGTTTATTATTCTCTGAACTTTCAATAGCATTGAAATGTTATACCTAATATGTGCGTTTTGCTTTATCACTTTACCTACACAGATGGAAATATTATGCTTTAAATTTCATTATGACTATGTTGCGCCGATTGTGGATGACATTGTTCAACTGAAATTTTCGAAGTTACATCTCATTTTTCAAAAGTTGTACTATTAATGTTTATTTGACTTTTTAATCGATACCTTTCTATTTTTTTAAATCTTATTAATTGAGAAAGCTATAGCATTAAAAGTTCGGGAATTTTAAAAGAAACAACAGTAATGTATGAAATTTGGATTCCTATATTGTTTCCTTTAGTTCTTTCCTAAATGTGTAACTATATTTTACACAAAACATTTTCGATAATATGTACTTTTTTGGTGATAATAATCGTTTGCCATTTCCTACAGGAGAAAGATTTGTATACTGCTAAAGTGAAGAATTAAGGAATGTTAAATTTTGCTTAGAAGAGTTAGAAATGCCGGTAAGATTGTTGTAGACTGGAATAATTACATGCGGGAGATATATGGAATAAGGTTTTCCGAGTATGCCTTCATTTGCAAAAAATACTGATACAAAATTTTATAAAATTTTTATCTACATAGCAGAAATCTTCAAAATATTTAGCAATCACATTTCATAAACAAACCTCATAATGTATCTCTACCTCATAAAAGATTATTTTGCAAATACAATTTTAATTTAAGTAGAACTAGGTATGCCTTCATTGTAAAGTCGTAGAGAAATACGTAAATAAGAATAAAATTCTGGTATTTTATAATTTGTAAAAACTCGTGAAAAACGCGATTTTATACATAATTATATCATTTAAAATATACAAGGTGTAATGTGAGTGTTTCATATTTTTGACCTACCTATATCAAAACCTTAAGAAATAAGTTTAGATAAGTATTTTAGTTCACGTAATCAAACTTTAAGGAGACTGAAAGGTTTTTATGACGACAGTCTTATCAAATTAATAATAATTCTTGACTATATATATTCCATCTATTCTTGAATACATATATTCTATGTAGTCTTGAATATATATATTCCATCTATTCTTGAATACATATATTCTATGTAGTCTTGAATATATATATTCCATCTATTCTTGAATATATATGTTTTATGTATTCTTGAATATATATATTCCATCTATTCTTGAATATATATATATATTCTATCTATTCTTGAATATATATATTCTTGGATATAATAAGGAAAAGGGAGTATTAATGGAATTATAAAGATAGTTGCAACGATTATAATTTTAAAAATTAAAAATGATAAAAAATGTGCTCCTTAACATTGTTGAATTTTTAGTCCATTAATTAAAAGAATGGTCACTCCTCTAGCAATCTATTCAACAAGAACCGCTAAAAACAGTTGCTACTTTCTTACTCTTTGAAACAGGCGCTTCACATAATCAAAACTTTCTTTGCTGTAGAAAAAGTACAATAAACTGAAAACAAAAACCCTCTAAATTAAAAAATTGCAATTTTTAAAAAGAAGCTTAAATACCTAAGCTAAAGAAAGATTTTTTTTTCACATAAAGGAAATAAATCTTTTAATTAAATATATAAAAATATACGGATCACAATTTTTACTACATTGCATCAAGAAAATAATAAAACACAATTCAAGCATATTTCAAGTAGGCACTACTAGCTAATACACTTAATTTTCGCTTTAAATAAAGATGACAATTGTAAAATCAGTACATTGTAACAGATTGCAATAGATTTGGGTTTGGGTGTAGGAAGTGAGGCAAAGGGGAAAATATCTGATCTAAGGAATACACTAGGCTTTCTGTTTAATGGTCCTCATTAGGGGGTCGTTATTCAGCGTCCTTCAGTGTGACAGGTACGCGGTTCAATCTGATTTGAATAGAACTTCTAAATAGGTTTTCACAGCTGGTGAAAAGGGGAAAGAAATATTCTGAGGCCAGTTTTAGACACAAAAATTTCAACTTTGTGAGGAGAAAAATGGCACGAAATGTTTGCGATTTTCAGAACGGTGAACTGGTTAAAAGAGTTCTGCACATAGACTGATGGGCCTACGGCAGACCTGTGTATACTATAACGTGAAAATTATTGTTTAAGCTACTTTTGTACAATTTAAGTTCAGCTGAACGCGTAATGAAGCCAGGAAAATGCGGCCCAAAAATCTAAATTAAAAAAAATATGCTGTATTTCCTCTGTATCTGATATATATCGTAAGATGACTAAATTTCATTGGTATTCACAGTGCGTGGGTTTTGATTTATGAAGCAACAAACCGATGATGAATTGGAAAACAAAGTATTTATTTTCTACAAACGACTTCGATTGGAAACAATTTTGCAAGTTATAAACTATGATTAAGGGCTTTAGGTTTACTTTGATTAAGGCAAAGCACATAAGGGCTACCTACCTAAGGGGAGCACTGTCTTAGGGAAAATAGAGACCACACCCGGTCTCTTGGAATTGAACCCAGGTCAAATTACTAGTGCTCAGAGACTTTTACCTCTCGGCCCCATATGAGCACACAGTGATTAAAGAATTTTATATAAGCCTTCATGAAGAAGCCTCAAATTTCCTGTAAAGATGCTGATGGTATATGTCGACTGCCTCCAAAACAGCCAATAGTAATTCGATAATATAAGGTTGCGGAGTCAGGAAAGGTGTTCTCGTTTTTCATGTCACGAATACAAAGTCTAACTTCATGGACAGGCAGGGCTTAATTTCTAAAATTAGAAGTGCCCGAGCCCTATGGAAGACCTACTGTCGGGGAGGAAGGAAACAATACATAAAATAACTAAAAATTAAAATAAAATGAAAAGACATGTAAAGAGATAAATAAAAATGTAATACATCATTAAATTAATTTATAAATAGTTAAATAAAAAATAAATTACCGGACCTCGCCTTATTTTGTAGTCCAACTGGTGTTACAGTTCCACTCAGATAAAGAATCTAAGAAGTACGGGAATGTGCTATTTGAAAGGATGATAGATCCCAAAACCATTATTTTTTTCAGCACAATAATGAAAAATGGCAAAACGATTAAAGCGTCATAGAGGAAAATAGTGAAAATTCTACAAACCGTATCAGGATACGGAAGGAAATTTTAACGGAAAATTATAGCTTTGAAAATAAAGAGGAAAGAGTCCAAGACTTTCTGATCAAGATGCCCTGTCGATATAATTCTAGACGTCAAGCAGAAATTTTCTTTGAAAACGATGCGATAACAACATGAGAATTAAACGTAAAGATTCCTTTATACAAGTGACACTAGTGGCTCCCCGCGTTCGGTTATATCGTTCAAAAAGTGTACAGGAACTCTGCATCAGGAAGTCAATAGCGTGGGGCATGCATGACCAGGGTAATGCTTTTTAACCCTTTCAGGAAAGAAATATTAGCCCGCTCTCACAAATTCTTTGCATTTCCTGGAAAATAAGCCTTTGGGCACGAAGGTGGAGAGCTTTCTTTCCCCATAAAAGTCTCATACGATGTCCAAGGTTTGTGTCCGAGAGAAAGACAGGTCTGCATTCAGAAGTTAGAATCAATTTTTAAGGCACATTTATCATTAAAATAAAATTTGTTCGCTGAAATTGTGGTTAACTTACATAAAAGAAGTGGTGGAGCTCCGACTAAAATTATGATTTATCTCAAAAACTGAGAAGTACCGGATATGAGCTTCACTGGGCTTAGGCGGAAAATCTGTTGCAGAAAGCAATATTTGCATGATGAATCAGGTGGGTTAAAATCTTGACTTAATCCTTAGCCACCAAACTGCCTTTTAGAATTACAATTACAGCCTTAAAAAAGGCTTAATGCTGCTCGAACGACGACTACCTGCATCCGACAATCCTCATCATACAGTTCTTTAAGTGTTCTCCAGGTGTACATTTTAATGTATCATCCGATTAAACGATATTTTTCTTCGTATCAGTTCACTAGGGCCTGTGTTGGACTCGCTGCAAACCAGTGCTTCTCAAACATTTCTCAAATTGCTGCCATTTTTATAAATTACAATATTCCGCCGACCCCCCCAATTCTCATACCCTTCCAAAGTAATTTTTAGTATATATTTACCATCAGTAAACTTATACTTTTAAAACACAATTAAATTGAATGTAACTTTATACCGATACTAAGGAATTAAGTTAAATTAGCTTTTAATAATTTGAGGATATTAGAATTTGGATAATCTCTATCTTACTGACTAATAATTAAACAAATATTTATACTCACATTAATAAGATGCATGAGCATATCGTTTCTTGCACTATAGTTTGTATGCATGCAGGTTTTAGTTAAGCATAAGTTTAAATCTGATATCGACACATACGTAAAATCGATTTCGACACTGTTTTTTATTGAAGTTTGCGATAAGAAACCCTTTCTTTCATATATACGTAGAAGCAAACTGAACTGTAATTTTTATAGCACATTCATAGAGTTCACCGGGTTTAAATCCCGGTGAACGGCTCGCTGCATGGGAGGCTTCGTTTTCATGATTTTCCTCATGTATTACGGGAATACGAACTAGTTCCTCATTAATCCTCGACGAAGGCATCCCTCCCTAAGGCAGACAGTCGTTGAGCCAATTTGCCTTATCCTATCCTAACCTAACCCGAATAACACTTTATTCCGTTGTCAATGGTAATGAGTCCAGCTGCGTCTAACGTGAAAACGATGGTGAGAAGAACCACAGTCATAGCACTTTAAATGTCTCTTTTGTTACTAAGATTAGAGTGGGAAGTTAGCAGGTGAAGTAATCGGTAATAACGTGCATAAAATGTAAGTCTTGGTAGAAAAGGGATAAAGGACTGCAATGTGAGATTTTTTAGCTAAAGTAAGGTGTACGCAGAATTTAATTTTTTTGTAATATAGGAGGGCTATAAAGACAGGCTTCGAGGTTCATAGTTTGAAAAACGTTGCTCTAGACGACGACATTCTGGATTCGCATCTGTTTCAAGCGGCTTGGGCTTAATTATTCTACCATGAATGTTTCGTCTTTGAAGATATCTTTCGACATAAGCATGAAGCATCGACATAGCATAAAGCATGCTATTCTATTTAGAAACATTCCTTTCCCCTTTGTTTATTATAATCAAAATTCAAGTGCATGTGACTCATGTTTCTTTTGTTTCGGGTAGAAAGTCAAATCTACATTATCTTAAATCCTATGGACATACAATGGCATCTTATGGCAAAAGTTCTAGTTTTTAAAATGTTCCAGAACACTAAAACAAATGTGTGACGTCCGGGGGTGAACGACAAAATGCTCTGGCAGGCCAGCGTGCCAGCCTGGAAATGCGTGCGTTTCTTGCTGACACGTATGCGTGACAGTCGACGCGAAAGGGTATAATGATTGACACCGGCGGCAGAATGCGAGGTCACACAAGCAATCAACAATTTGACTTTTGTATAAGTGTGAGGTCTAAAAAAACATAATACCTATAATTTAACTAACGCTAGTTAGGTATATAGAAATGTCTGCTTTATTTGAAAGGGGAAAGCTCTTTATGAATAAGAAGCATATTTAAAAAAACTGATACTGACATATGTTTCTATTATTCGGATAATTATAAGCAGATTTCAAGCTGCGAAGTAGGCAACAAACGGACAGGCAGACATGAAACATTAAAACACCGAATCACCACTAGAACTGCATTAAAATTGAAAAACTCGGGAAACTTCCGGAATTCCAAACTTAACCAGAAATCATGCATTTTCAAAAACAAACCACATATTAAATATAAATATATCTATTATTATATATTTTAAAATATGGTAGCGTGGACCATAAGTAACGAAATAACATGACTCTGACTTTACATACTAACTTCAAAGTCATATATTTCGGCATACCACCTTGATAAAGAATTTTATAGTTTACATCTTACACTCTATTTTTTCTTGAACTAATTTCATATTTTTTTCAGTATGTTAAGTCATATTTTGTACATATTTTTATCCTATTTTGCACATACGAAATATGTACAAAATACGAATTCTTCGTTTACAGCAGTAGTCGTTAACCGAACTCGTGAAAAAACCTTTTCAACATCGATTATAACCTTAAATGTTTAGATCATATTAAAATCAATGTAATGAACAGATTTAAGCAACTTACCAATTAACTTTATAACTTCTAAACGTAACTCACCAGTTTATTGAGGTTAACGTAAGTATTTTTAAGTATCTGTGGAGTGACTGGAAGCAGATACTGCGTTCTAGTAAAGTGAACAACATACACAAGACACCCCACTTCATAGCCAAGGAATTAATATTCAGCTCGGATTACAATTTTCAAGGACAGACAGATAGATATAGAAAAGACTTATGCGATGAGCACATGCGCTTATGTATATATGGAAAGAAGGACTTCATTTATTTGATATGTGATGAAAGTATGCAATTAAATTACAATGAGTGCGGAAAAACGCATGAAGCATACCGATATATTATTAATTACATAAATTATATTTCTATGTACATGATAATCAAAATCACATATTCATAACAGAATAGCACTGAGCTCTTAAACATACAACTCTTTTAAACCAATATTTAGCTTTAATTATACAGGAAATACAGCAATTGTGCCCAAGACGTTTTTCATATAAAGCTTAAACGTTTGCAGTCGAAAAGAGTTTTTGCGCATTCTGATATCGTTTTCAAAAAACAAAATAGTAATAATTTTAACGTTTAGTTCTGAAATTCACAATAAATAAAACATTTGCCAAAAACAGCGTTCTACAACAGCAGAGTTCGCTGGACGGACTTTCAACCATAACAAGTTAATAGGCTCCAAGAATTGTATTTTTGTTTCGAAACATTGTTTCCCATCTAAAGAGATACGGGAAATGTCACAAGATTTTTCTTAGATTGAAATTATTTTTAATGGTCTCTCAATGTCAAGAAATTCAGATCGCGCATTATCTTGTTTTCTTCAAGAGTTAAATAGAGATTCATCTTCAATAAAATCTAACCAACGGCATGTCAGAAAATTCAAATGATGATCGTTATACAACGATGGGGACCGTTCTACGGCTAAGAACGTTGAAATTATGTATATGGAACTGCTATAACATCCAAGTTACGCACCTTCCTTTTTTATTGCAATAAGCACTATCAAAAGTGTGTGTGTATATATATGCTTACTCCTTCAATCCGATTTAAAAGTCTTCACCCAGCCTTTACTTTCGGAATTGTTGGTAACAGGCTTATGTTTCTAATTACAAGTATATTGAGTAACATTTATGAAATATGCAGACAAAGTACCTACAATTAAAACTCAGTTTGAATTCTTTGTTGCTTTTCTAAACAATAATAGCTATGAACTGTTAACATTCTTCAAAATGAAAACATATTCGTTTCAAACGAAGGATTTGTATTAAGAAGTATGTTAAACTAGAAACCAAATTTATTTTACGGGGATTTAAAAGAAACTTCTGAAAATCATGTTTGACCACATGATATCAATTACGCATAGTTATGAATATAACCCTAGAATTTCTATGAAAAGGAAGACCCTTTATCTGTTACACATACTACGGTCAATCACTTAATAACATAAATTATGCTATTTTCTAATTATTAACAAAATATTTTACTGACTTTCCGTTCACTTATTTCCAGTTTTTACTTTCCTCAGCAGTTTTATTAACAAGGTGGCATCTTCACAAAATACAGTAAAAATATTTTACGCATTTCACATTTGTTGGTATTTAAAAAAGAGTTTGTTTATGAAAATAGTGGCAGCAAATGACTTTGAATAAGGAATAAAGACTTCCAACTAAATTAAGTATCCAATATAAAAATTTGTAGTGAAAAGATAAAGAATACATAAACCACATAAATGTTATACAGCTTACGATTGATCCTAAATTGGACACACCATTCAATTAGTTTAACAGAGGAAACCTAGATATACTGAAGTTACTTTAGAAAGAAAAGCACATTCGAATTAGATGAAGTCAGTAGGAAAAATACAAGCAGTTTACTGCATATTGAAAATAAGCTTTGGAGAGGGTTCATTATGAGGCTATGCAATTGTCAAGCTGCTATTTTTATTATTATTCTAGCAATGTAACAAATGCTGTAACAGTAACAAAAGGCCCGTCAACTTAAATCAATCTTACCAAGTCTGAACGTAACCAGCTGTCTTAAACGCGACTTATCTAGTTAAGATCTACACTCTACAGGCATGAAGTGCTGCCAACTTCATTATACAGGAAACACGACACGTGTTTCTTTGGATAAATTAT
This sequence comes from Stegodyphus mimosarum, assembly GCA_000611955.2. Taxonomy (NCBI): domain Eukaryota; kingdom Metazoa; phylum Arthropoda; class Arachnida; order Araneae; family Eresidae; genus Stegodyphus; species Stegodyphus mimosarum. The sequence goes on from KK113506.1 coordinate 375,689, forward strand.
ATCCAACTTGACACATAGCCAACTGAATGTTTGAATATAATTCTTTCTTCAAATAAAACACCTGATATCAAACTTGGCACAGATCCAAACATAACGTTCCGAGCTTGACATTCATAGCAATAATTAATTGTTTTGGAGCAGATCCGATTTCTTACACGATAAAAAGAGATGGGAAGAAATTTAATTTTCGCGTTTCTTAAATTACTTTCAGATGTCCTTGTAAATTTTCTGATATTTCAAATATTGAAAATTATTAAGCAGGAAAGTGACCGTGAGTAATAGAAACAATGAAGAGAGAGAAACCCTTGAAAACGTCCATGGCAAAAAGTTTTCCCAGATTTTTGAACCCTTACGTTTGCTACGTTACATTGCACTATCACATCATTCACTCGCCTTAAAAATGAGGGCGGATAATTCTCAGGCTGTGTCATTAGAAAAACATAAAATGTTTGCAATTTGATTAAGTTGTAATTACTTAATAAGTGGAATTATTCAAAAGCAAAAAATGCACTTTTTAGTAATTTAAATCTTTATTTTTCTTGATAATTTATCTTTTATCAGCAAAGTATGAAAAGCAGACATTATAAAGAATGTTCTGAACATATCTAACTGATTCAAATAAATACACAATTAATTTACAGTGTACGTCAGTGGTCTCAGACTGGCGGCGACCGAAGCAATTTTGCATGGTCTACGAATACATTTCCCGTAAATGAAGTAGCGTTAATATTTAGCGTCCTTACAAATTAAACTACACTGGTTATCATAAATTAACGAAAAATCATAAAAATCACGATTACTGAAAAAGTTACATGTGCAAACGCAACGCACTGATTTTTTTTAAGTATTTTATTTTTTCCCGAGTGGCATCTAGAGATCATTATGATGGAAGTAGAGCTAAACGATAACATTTTTATGAAGCGCGCATAGTAATCTTGCATTTTTAGTTGTACCATTTCAATGACATACATGTAAATAAGGTGCGAGTAAAAGATTTGTTGCATAAATGCAGAATGTAATAGTTTTAAAGAAAGTACCTAACATCTCAAAAGTGGGATTGACAAGGATTATTACCAAGGGTTTAATAACGTGTTGCATTACTATATACGTTAAGCCCAAATTTGGAAGCTAACTAAAACCGAAAGCAGCAAGGGAAGATCTAAGAGGTAGCGGTTCTATTCCTGCGTGCACATGACGTCAAATATCGGTCATCGGCGCTCGTCGTAGCAGTTGGCCGTCCTTGGCTGAACCAAAGAACCTCTATGTAAAGAAGGAAAGGCTCCATAGACGTAATGTAAATCACTTTGTCTGCAACGCCGCTACAAAGAAAAGGGAACATTCGCCAAGGGATTTGGCGACGGAATCTTTTGGCGAGAATTTCCCCTCTGTGATGTGCCGGTTCTTTGGTATCTGGCCGACATTTTCCCCCTCCGCGACGTGTATAGGAAATTGAGGAACACGGGTTAAGATGAATCGTTCTTTGACTTGTCGCGATAATTTAAACTCGGAAATGATGAAATATTAGGTGAAGTTTCACTGGCTGTTGAACTTCCACTGTCCATATCGCTACTTGAAACCAAAGAATCTACTCTTTGTTTAAACTCTTGCTAAACGTAACAACGGTCGAACCTGTCCAAACCAACTTCGATATTCAGCTTCGAGCCTTGGCGCTTTTTGCGACAGATATTTCACGCATGCGCAGTTGTTTCCCTTTTCGTTGGAAGGGAGCCACTTCTGCTTCTGCGAAGTTTTCCTTCTTAACAGTACATATTCTTTGGCTGAACCTCCTAAATGACGAATCTGTGGTTTGAAATTGCCTCCAAAGTTTAAGAACCACAGAAGGACTAACATTTAGCCATGTGGCCACTTCTGTTTGATTTTGTCCTGCCTCTAGTCTCCTAAGGGCTCTCCATCGTAGTTCTGCCGGCAAATGATGCCTGGAGGTCATTTTTACGAATTGGCTATCTCAGATTTCTGATGTCACTCTCACAGTGAAATATGTGGGCTTTTTTTCGTTCGTTCGGTACCGTTATGACCGGGATGCCTCCAGTGAAAGGAGACTTATCCGGTTCGATGAGATTGCGTCTTTGCGACGCCAAGACAATGAAAAGCCGGACGGGTAGTATGTGCCCTTGCTTTCAAACATGGACTTTTATGCTCCTCGCAGATGACGTATTCCGAGTGCAGCGCCACTAATTTGCATATTGCAGTCTTACTCAGCTACTCATACTTGGCAACATATTCAAATTTTACACTGTTTGGCTTATTTTTGAGGGATTTATCGCTATTTTTGTAATTTTTCCTTAATTTACGATAACCAGTGTATTTTAAGGATTTGGAGTCCAGGTTTACATTATTTTCATTACCAAAAACAAACGTACGTAATCCCCATAAAATCTACATATGAAGATAATTAATTTATTTAATATAATAATATTAATTATAATATAGATTTTATATAAAAGTTTGGAAATATAATTTTTCAGAAGAGACGAATACATTCAGATACGAAATTTTCAATAATAATGTTTTGTTTAGGAGTACATTTATACGAGAACAGTTTTTTCCGCAGCTGAAAATTAAGAAGCATACGGAAAGAACCAGACTGGCCGACTATAAGATACTTTCTCTCTGCTTTCTGCATGCCTTCGTGTAGCGGTAGCATAGTCGGCGCGTATTCTAGAGGTCCAGATTAGAGTCCCGGCGAAAGCATTGCTCATTTTTCACTTCTCCAGCATAAAAAATCCTAATGACTTTACACAATGAGCATCTGAAATACGCGATGAAGATAGTTTCTAGTAATTTTTCGCCACGGTTACATGCCTTATCAAAATCAAAAAGTCATGACGTGTTGCACCTGAAAGTTGTAGTGAGAATTAATGTGTATAATTAATTATACAAATATATGCATTTTTATGTATGTATAATCCTATTCATACTGATTATATTATAAATATATGCATTTTTAATGTATGTATAACCCTATTCATAATATTATATTTTTATCTATATATTTCCTACTTTGCTTGTGTTACTGGCAAAGTAAGAAATCCAGCATTCTATAGACCACCTAGGCATTTTACAGAATGCCGAAAACTGGCCAGTAATACATGAAACGATTAAATACACTGCTTAGGCATTCTATCGAATGCTAAATGCCAAAGCTATAACTGTGAAATAAAGTAAACTCATTTAACCTGTTAAAGAAGGCATCAGTACTATATGTAGTATTACGTTATGGACACTGACACGATTATTTGACGTACTTCATGAAACTCATTTGGCTACTGGACACGAAGGACGTGACAGATTGTTGAAAAGACTTTCAACCAAACTCAAAAGCGTTACACGGGTTGATATTAAACAGTAAACCCACCTTTGTGGGCCCTGCCAGAAAAAACAAAAACGTATTAAAAAAGGTGTGAAACCTATGATTTTTTCTGAATTTAATTCCCTTTGTCAGGTAAATCTTATTGATTTCGAGTCTCAGCCAGATACAAAATACAAATTTATTATAGTGTCCCAAGATCAACTTACTAATTTTTTTAGATATTTTGAATAAAATTTTTTAATGGCAGTCTTTTTTCAAAACAATATTTGTATTTTTGATTAATGAATGACTTTTAAATAATAACCTCATCATGATCATTTTTCATACTTGGCTTAAAAAGCATATGCCATTCTATAGATGTCTAGGAATTATCTACAATGCCTAGGTAAAGTATATAATAATTCTTGTATTTCATACTTTGCCTTGAAATGCCAAGCATTCTATAAAATGCCTAGGTATTTCCGGTCGGTAGCCTAGGTAGCCGGCGTTTCGCACACGGCCGGTTACATATGCATAAAAATAAATTAGTAAATAAAAGGAATAGGTCGTCATTATTTATTCTCAAGTTTGTCCTGTTTGGGACATTTCCGTAATTTGTTGAAGGTCAAAAGTAAGTTACTTTGTGGTTAACTCAGTATATTAGGATTATTTTAAATAAATATCGGTCTGAAAATTTAATATTTAGCTGTCAGTGCATTTGAATTATAAACTATTATCAATAGAAATTTCTTAACAGATGGAAACCTTTAGATTTCAGATAGAAAATTAATTTTTTTCTTTGCGTCATTATTATTACAGTTTATATATGTTTATTTAACAAATAAAATTTTAGTTTTATTTCAAGAACTTTGTTTTATAAAAAGAAGAAAGGTTTTCGTTTTGTTAAGAAAATTTTCGGTCCGCTAGCTGTTTTTAGATAATGCATTCGGCTCGCGTGCAATTTAAGTTGAAATCAATAACATTTTTAACTAATATCTATGAACATTTGCAGCATTGCAGTAATTAATAAACCATGAGCCCCCAAAACGGGATAGTGGTTAGCGGCTCTGACTACTGTACCGAAGGGCTTGGCTTGGAATCCCGAAGGCATGGATGTTGTAAATATATAGCGTCTTTGCGGTATGGGGCACTCTAAATACATGACGAGCCGAAAATCCTCTCGCGTGGATTGGCCAGAAAGCAGGTGAGGGTGGGGCCATTACCGGGATGTTCTCTCTCAAAATTAGGGTAGAACTGGACAAAATCGTACTGTCACCTACATGGCGTCCAATGCTGTTGCCAGCGGCAAGAGTAATCTTGTACTTCTTGCCGCCATGAAATTCGTGGGCCAGTTCTGATGTCAGACAAGCGAGATTAGTCGCAACAACAACAATAAAAGATACCATATTTTATTGCTTATCCAATACAGAAATATTCGGTCTTCTTTCTCTCCCTTACTATTTAAAAAAAAGCATTCATTCTGACAGGTTTTCTTTAACTATGCACACGCGAGTCATTCCTCGATTAGTATTAATGGATATGCATCGTTACTGCTTAAAAAAATTCATTCCAAAGATACCTGATTCATCCAAAACACCACGCACTCTTTAAACAATGACATTACAGTTTTATTGACACTCTAACTTCATTTTCTAACTAGGTAAAAGAAAAGAAAAACAAAGCAATCTGAGTTGAAAGAGGTTAAAAAAACGCGCTTTTTGATCCCATATATTTAAGTGAACAAAGCCGTATGAAGGAAACTGCAAATAATTGAAAATTAAAGTGTAAAAGCTGTGGGCTGACGTTCAACTTTTCAAATTTTATAGATTATCATTACTAATTTGACAAATTATTTCAATAAAGGTACAATAGTGTTAAGTTTGACTACTTAGATGTTTAGATGTACTAGTCTGAGGTAATTAATTCTACATTTGAAGAATAAAAAATAACTAATATTCATATTTAACATCAGCAGGGAAACACTGCAGGGGGAGCTACAGTTGAAAAGCAAAATATTTTATTAATATTCTTATTACAGTTTTGTTATAAAAAAAGAATGCTAGCTTCGCCTGTTGCACTGCTATGATTTGAAAGGCATGTCACTGGTGACATGGTTGGCAATGACTAAAAATCCGGTGTCCTCGTTTCATTTGCTTTATTTTTTTTCCCTTTCGCGACTCTGTTACGTTAAGTATTTTATGCTGACACAGTACCTTTCGGAATTCTTCTCTAAATGTCATACATGTTTTTGAAAATTTATAATTACAGTATAATAACACATAATTACAAAGTATATATAATAAATACATAATTACAATAACACATATTGCAGTATAATAATACAAAATTACAAAGTACAATAATACGTAAAACGCCAGAAATTAAAAAAATATTGATATAGCGCAAAATCTACGACTAAGAGGTAAACATATTTTACATATTTATTTATTTATTTATTTTGTTTATTACATTATTTTACATTTATTTTTATATTTAACTAAGCTATAAATCTCAATTTACACTTGGTACATAACCGCTGAAAACAATTTTTTTCTGGCTACAACTTGCATGTTTTCGGCGGCTTTCCGATTTCGTCACTGTTTCTAGTAGCCACAACCTTTACGCAAATATTGCCAACCACAAGAAACAAAAAAAAAAAAAAAAAAAAAAAAAAAAAAAAAAAAAAAATATGAAGAATCGACGAATGTCCGCTGCCGTTCAGTGCAGATGTCCGATTACGCTTCTCTCATCTTTTACTCAACACTTCTGAAAGTTAGGCAACGAACGAATTTCCTTCTAAGAATAAAGAGACATGCAAAAACAAACAAACAAACAAACAAAACAAAACAAAAAAAAAAGCCTTTTTTTAAAAAAAGTTTTATTTTTAATTTTGCACATGCATCAGAGAAACAACTTTTATTAACGACTTCACGTCAAGACTTCTGCTATAGAGAAATAAAGTTTGATAACTGGGAAATTTCGCATCTGTTTCATATTAAATACTTTTGTTAATAACTCCCAAATTTATTCTATAAAGTGTACAGGAAAGGTTACAACAGGCTTCATTTCCTTAAATAATGATACTGCATATATATTTCCAATTAACCATGCATTATTATTAATTATTAAATTCAAAGTTTTCCCCCAAAAAGGCATAGAATTTTATGGGAATAGTTTCAGTACTTGGTAATATAAAAGACTAACATTTCGTAAGGTTTCCTCGAAAAGAAAAATTCCATTTAGTAAAATATTTATTACGCTTTAATATGCTGAAGAGAAAAACTCTAAACCTCACACTTTTACTAATAAAATTCACGAAGACGTTCGAAAACAACTATATTGATTTAAGTCCCATTCCAATGCATATTAGGAAGAAATTTAACATTTTCCAGCAAATTTGGGTAAAAGTTCAAAATTTGCTCGTTTTGGAGATTAAGAATTTTGAATACGTTAAACAGAATTGCCGGGTATTTTGTTGGGTAAACCGAAATATTATTAAATTTGTAACTGACCTAGAAAAAATTTTCATTCCGCATATCTTTGCGTATTTTGGATTTAACGAAAATTTTGTTTTTAATTTAATGATTCATAATTTAAAAATCTTTTATTCGAGAACCATTTAAATACAAAAATATAAAGAAGCTTTGTAAATATAGAATCTGTGTTCAAACTATTTTCCTCTACCTTATTGTGCCGTATTTAAAATTACGTATCTGCAATTACACTTCCAGAAATTTTGTGCCCCCTTATTCAAACAAATCGCATATACAGTAAACCACAAATTTAAATTAAATAGCTTTCAAAAACTAAATTGGAAATGCAAATTAAGTTAATTGTTTAAATTTAAATGCACTTCTAACATATGCATGAGCTCTTACTTAACGTGAAGAAATAAAGTAATTCTAGATTGCATAAAAGACCATATTCTTGCTATTTTTTACAGATCTTCATGTACAAAATTGTGCGTTTTGGCAGTTTAGCCATATTTTTCCACACTTAATGAATATTAGATTTTCAGAATTTTTGTTTGAATAATCATAGTTGATTTACTTTTGTTTTGGCAGATTGAGTATGTAGAGGTAGCGTTTTTAATTTTAAGAGGTACAAATAATTTAAAATGATTAATTACGGTGGCTCAGCTAGTTGGAAACAAGCAGAAGCATAACTGATTATGACAGAAAAAGAGGTTATACCTGTGTTAGTCCTGACAGTGATAATACAGATTTTTCCTATATTGTAGGTTTTTCACATTTTCACATACTTACTTTTCCAAATTAGTCCAGGTTAATTTTATAGATTCAGAAAACTTAATTATTTTTTAAAAATTGATTAAAATTTTTAGTTCATTCTTTGCATGTTTAGTTTTAATTTAACTTAATCAAATACTTATGTGTATATATTCTGAGGAGCCAAAACATTATTGCCATGCCCATATTCTTCAATGAAGTCGTCTATTTAACCCACTGTCAAGTCGCAAAGACTTTAATGTTTCTTTAAAATAGGCACTTCAAGGCCGTTGCCAGCCTTCACCACTTGCGATCGTAACGCACGCCGTCATTACTGTGCATTTATGGTCCCCACTTCATAAGAGGTTGTACTTCATGTTAGCCTTCATTCGAGAGTCAGTTAAAAGTGAATCATGCTAAACGGAAGTGGAGTGTATGAGCGGGGGGGGACAGTAGGGAATTAATTATACAACACGAATCTTCTTCCGCAGCTACCGTTCTATGGTTCGAAGCAAGCTGGACGGTGGAAAATGACTCTGAACTCCTTTTTTAAAGTTAAAGAGCTAGTTTACTGTTGTTATTTCGAACTCTTAAGTCAACTTTGAGTTCGACGCATCGCTTCTACTGTAGTACACGTAGTCCAGCGTGAAGTCTGAGTATTATTTCTGTAGTGAAAATATTAGCGACAATCTGATGATTTGTTTGGGAATAATACGGCATTTCATAGTAGTCAATAACGTTTTCCTTAATGGTCTAGTTTTTTCTTTTTTTCAGTAACAAATAGGCAATAATTCATTGAAAACTAATAAATCTGCAGAAGACGCAGTTGAAATGAGCTATGTTTATATATAGGCACTTTTCATTTTGCGACGAACTGTTCTTTCGACTTAAAATTTCTAGTTTGTAAATTTAATTTCCTTTTCAGCTATGCCGATAATGTTTGTAAATTTCTAGGCAAGACTCATATTTTTTCTTTATTATTTTAATGTAATTTTGTGTATGTATCTATATATAAAAATATTATTCAATCTTTCAGCACCAGTTACACTTTTCAAGCCTTTTAAAAAAGAGAGAGACTGGGCTTGGTTTTAACATTTCTGCCGTCACCAACCTGTAGGATAACAACATAATACATCTGCATAGATTTTTTAGAAGATTTTATATAAGCAAATTTACAATTTTAAACATTCTTCATATAATTTTATTCTCTAAACGTTTTGAACTTCCTTTATTACATTTTCTTCATCAAAGATTACACACAAATATGAGGGTAAGGTGACCAGACGTTCCGATTTTTAACAATTTGTCCCGCGTCGTTTTAAAAACGTCCCGATTTTTGAAAAGGATAAGCTAGGGAACAGCGGGAGAGCGGAAAGAGAATATATGGTTACGAGTTTCGAAAGGTTATGAGTTTTATACTATTTTTGTGAATTTTATGACGTTAAACTTTAATAATAAGAAATAATTGTTGAGAACGAATTGTCGAGAACTGAAAATCCGCATTGTTGATCAGTTATTAGAATTCGACCACCCTTGTTTAGACTTGATGAACAATGGCATTTTTTGGCATTGCCCCCCCCCAAAAAAAAGACGATAACATTAGTACCGTCTAGCTCTAGCAAGGTTTATGCTTCACTTACGCATCGCTGAAATCTGAATTTAGATTGTTAAAACTCTCGCCGTTAAAACTGTTACGAAACACCACGTGATTTGCGCATGAAAAATGAATCAGAATTATAACTGAACTTTAGAACCCGTAATGGACGTTTGAGTTAAAGATGTAATCAGTAACTTCTCTCTGTGTTGTGTATATAATTAGTTAGTAACGTAAATTACACGTATCTTATTATCTTAGAGGACCCTCTTTTCATGAGATGAGTAGTGCCTTTGATGTGTGCAATTAATAAAAACATTCCCGGAAATACCTTTGGAGAAGAACGACTGAAAAGGTAAGCTTTTTTTACCTTTATTCTAAGAATGATTATCTTGTTAATCATAACAATATTTTTTGGTATCCCGTGCCGCGAAGAAAGCGAATTTATTAGAGATTGCTATTATAGATATTATATGTATTTTGAACTTGAAAGGCACTTTCACTGAATTCTTAATATTTTATATGTTATGTATTTGATTCAGGAAACATGTCGCTAGAAGATATTATTGAACTAAAACGGTGGTTTGAGAACGTCCATTACCAGAATTCTTAAGAAAATAGAACTAGATAAGTCTTCTGTTGATATAAATGTGCTAGAAGACGACTTAGAACTGTTGAATGTTAAGTTTGAATCTCTTAAGATGGTTGATTCTGAAATCGAAAGTGTTTTGAAACCAGAAGAATTAGATGAATAGATTCAAACTACAGAAGATTATCGCGAAAGAATTCTGTTGTGGAAATTTAGAGCGAAAAAACGGATTCAGTTGTCAAACCAAAACTCTACAGTTAATGATACAGATCTATCTAATTCTGAATTATCTTCTCAAACACTAAAACGTAACAGACGAGAACGTATTAAATTGCCGAAAATATCTATTCCGAAATTTTATGGTGATGTCAGCCAATGGCTTCATTTTGTAATTGTTTTGAACTGGCTATTCACAAAAACGAATTCTTAGAAAAAAAAGATAAGTTCATTTATTTGCGTGCACATTTAGGAGGAACTGCATTAAGTACAATAGAAGGATTTTCACTTTCTTCCGAAAATTATGATTCAGCTATTAATTTACTACAAGCTAGATTCGGAAGTAAAGATGTGTTGATTAATACACACTTGGGTAATTTACTGAAAATCAACCCACTGAGAAATTCTAACAATATTAAAGCGTTAAGAAAATTATTCGATCACTGTCAGACTCACATACAGAGTTTAGAAGCATTAAATGTTGCACCTGACACTTATGGAAGTTATGCTATGTCCAGTCCTTCTGAAGTCCCTTCCTTCTGATTTAATTCTTGAATATAATAAACAAGAAAGAGAAAGTTTTAAATATGATTTACAGATTCTAATGGGATTTATTTCTCAGCAATTAACTGCACGTGAAAAAAACTGCTTTGCAAACGTAATAAGCGGCGTCAATATTTTCTTCTCACCGACAAACAAAATACGAAAGCAAGCTGTCAACTTGGCGTGATAAAACGCGTACCGGATGTAGCGTCTGCCTCGCAGTTACTGTCTAGGGATGAGAATCGAAAATATAAACATTCAAACTGCATATTTTGTGATCAGATCATCGAAATTCAGGATGCCCGAATACAATTCGTTTAACCTTACAGGGTATAAAGCAAAAATTAATTAATAAAGAACGGAGGTTGTTTTAAATGCTTGAAACCGAAACGTATTTCTCGTTTATGCAAAGCCAAAGTTAGATGTTCCATATGCGGTAAAGCTTAGTTTTCAATGCGTTATACTGTTAAGGATGATTCTTACGGAAATAATTCTACAGACGTTAATGGGGATGAAAAGGATAAAAAAGACTGTGTTCTGACAAATAAATCTTGCATGCAGTTAGTTAATTTGCAAACTTTAGTAGTAAAAATTCGCGGCGATGGCATCGAAAAACATGTGAGAATTTTTAGAGATAATGACGTTCCCAGCGATCCTACATTTCGAAGTATGCAGTTAGTGTAATGAATTATAAAACAAGTGGTAAAGAAGAATTAATCCATGGTTTGTTCGTAAGCATTGAAAAGAAAGAAACTCAAAGTAAATATTTAATTAGATTGAGTAGTCTTAAAGGTATCACTGTAACTTTCAAGCTTCGGATCAGGATAAAATATGTACTGACATTCCTCAAATTGGTAGAGATACATATCTTACGGAACTGCGAAAACATGGAATTTATTTAACTGACATGCAAAATAAATCTGTGGATTTGATGTATCAAAAATCGCCTTTAGAAATTCATATTCTTATAGGCGCAGATGCAGCGGAAAAACTTCTAACAGGGAAGGTTAGACAACTAACATGTGGGTTATCATGTGTACACATCAGATTAGGATGGACAATGCTGGGGAAAACTGAAAAGCATCAATTCTCTAATAGTACGAAAATTGTATTTTCACTTCATATTAATGATGATAAAATTTCGGATTTATGGTGTCTTGACTCGTTAAGAATAACGGATTCTGCCACAACCCAAACGAGAAAGGAAATGGATGGAATCGCTAAAGATTATTTTCGTCCGTCAATTAAGAAGAGATAGTGATGATAGATATTTGGTGTCTCTTCCTTGGTTAGAAGGGCATGCGGTTTTATCTGGTAACAGATTAATAGCAGAGAAAAGGTTAAAATCTTGTGGAAAAACTCTTCAGTCAAAAAACTGTCTGAAAGAATATGAAAATATTTTTAACGAATGGGCTGGAGAAGGTATCATAGAATCTGTTAAAGATGAGAAACCGAAAATTGTCATTACCTACCACATAGTGCTGTAATTAAAGAAAATTCAACCACAAAGATACTACCCCTATTCGATGCCTCAGCGAAGGAAAAGAATGGTGTGCCCTTAAATGACTGTTTAGAAAAGGGCCCAAATTATTTGGAACTAATACAGAGTATTTTAAACAGATTTCGCCTAGGTAAATATGGGGTTATCTGAGATATACATAAAGCCTTTTTGCAAACAGGTGTATGTCCTCGAGATAGAAAATTTCTTAAGATTTTTGTGGTGGGAAAAAAAGAGATTCCGAAACATTGAAAATATATCGACATAAGCGCGTTGGGTTTGGCGTTAATGCCAGCCCGTTTTTTTCCTAGCCGCAACACTGAATTATCATTTCGAGATTGTTCCGGAATACCAACAACAGGTAGCTAAGAAATTAAGTGAATCAATGTATTTTCACAACTGTGTGGCCCGCGTTGACACTATTGAAGAACTAAACTCTTTCGTAGCCGCCCACACGGTATAGTGGTTAGGGGAGCCGGATACGATAACAAAGGGCCTGGTTTCGAATCCCGGAGAAGGCATGGCTGTAAGTGTCCGTCCCTTCATAGGAGGCAAAGGTGGACCACCTATTAGGTGCCTCAATAATAAAGTGACCACCACTTCTGGCCTTAGTAGTGGCTAAGCCGAAGTCGGCTGAGGGCCTACCATATGGAACAAAAAAAGAAAAAAAAAACTCTTTCTTTGACGTATCAAGAGAAATTATGTCGACTGCTAAATCTGATTTATGGGGATGGTGTTACAATGAACCTAGCGGTAAAACTTTGAAACAGTATCAGTTCTGGGGTTAAAATGGAATTTATTAAATGACCTGTGACTTTAAAGACAGTTCTGTCAGCAAAAGGAATATATTGTCAATAGTACACAAGAATTTTGACCCGATTGCGTTTACAGCTCCTGTTACTCCGATTCCAAAGCTAATGCTTCAAGATTGCTGGAAACAAAAGATTTCATGGGATAACAATTTAGATAAAAGCATTTCAGACAAATTCGAAAGTTGGAAAAATAAATTACATAATTTGTAAAAAGTAGTTATACCCAGAAGAATTTTTGCCCATTTCGAAAGAATCTCCGATTTTACACGTGTTTTATGACGCGAGTAAATCTGCGTATGCCACATGCATATTTATGCCAAGCTGTAACGAAAATTCCGTTACATATCAGCTCGTCGCAGCTCGGTCCAGAGTGGCACCTATCAAGCCGATCACCATACCACGACTAGCGCTCTTAGCTTGTACGATTGGCGCTAGGCTGGTACATCGTGTTAAAGAAGATTTGAGACCGGAGACCTTGCCTACTTATTATTGGTGCGATTCCATGGATGCATTATTTTGGATGAAAAAGAAGGAAAACTGGGCTATTTTTGTCTAGAATAGAGTGAAAGAAATCCGTATTGTAAGTGATCCAAACTACTGAAATTATGTTCCTGGAACCCAAAATCCAGTGGACTCCCTTCTCGAGGATGCAGTCCTGAAACCTTGGTCAAATTGAAATGGTAAGAAGGTCCCCACACAAATGATCCAGAAAAATTGCCTACATCTGAAATTGTACCGAACTTTGACATTATAAATGCTGAAAGAAAGAAGACAATAATTTCTACAGTGAATTGTAAGTCCCAATAAAAGAACGTTTGGAAAAATTACAGCAGATGAAATTAAAGGAGCAGTAACATATTTTTCAGTTTTTATCGTATTAAGGATAATAAATGTAATCATTTTTACACAATAAAATATTAAAGAGCCGAATTAATTCTTCTGAGATTAGTGTAGAGTGAATCATTTTCTGGATTAGATGACAAAAGATTACGTGTACTTCAGCCAATGATTGATTCTAACGAAATCCTTCGGGTTAAAACCAGAATTCTGATAAGAGACGATACAGACAATTTTGGATTTCCTATTATTCTTCCTTCTGATCATCCTATTGTAGTAAAAATTAATCAGAGCTAAACATGAAATGACCAATCATGCAGGAGTACAATTTTTGATATCCGCTTTACGAGAACAATATTGGATTTTGAAAACACGAAAGGCTGTCAAGAAAGTCATAAGAAGCTGTGTTGTATGTCAAAGGTTCGATACTAGTTCTTCGAAAACACCCAATGCTCTCAAGACCGAGTAAGAGAAGCAGCAGTGTTTTTGAGATTGTAGGTGTTGACTTGACTGGACCACTGATACTGAAGGGAAATCAAAAATCGTGGATAGTAATTTTTACCTGTGCTGTTTTTCGTGCAGTACATTTGGAATTGATTTTCTCCCTATCGACTGAATGTTTTCTTCAAGCGCTGAGACGCTTCATTGCTAGACGTGGAAGATCCCATACTATCTATTTCGACAATGGTACGGATTTCAAAGGAAGTGACAGATTATTCAAAAGCTTAAATTGGGATAAAATCTTAGAACATGCTAGTATCCACAAGATCACATGGAAATTTCTTCCGCCATCAGCTCCCTGGTGGGGAGGATGGTGGGAGCGATTAATAGGAGTCCTGAAAAGAATACTTCGTAAAGTTTTAGAACACTCATCTCTTAATCATGAAGAAATGATAATTTTGTGTGACTGTGAAGCAATAATGAATAGTCGTCCCTTGATGGATGTCTCGGAAGATGTCGACGATTTATCTTCGATCCTACCTTCCATGTTTCTTCATGAAATTTGACAAATTGGAGTTCTTGATTTGGATAATATAGATGCAAAATCGTTGAACAAAAAGCTTATTTACCGACGAAAACTTTTAAAAGGTCTACCTGAAAGATTTCGAATCGAATATCTCCGACAGTTACGGCAAAATTATGAACGTGTAAAAGTCTCACAACCTCTGAAAATAGGAGATATAGTTTTAGTGTCCGATGATAATAAGAAACCAACAGATTGGTTATTGGGAAAGTAACCGAGATTTTCAAGTCTGGGGATGGACATGTGCGTTTAGTTAAGGTCAAGACTAAGCTTGAAGAAGTTTTGAGACCAACCAAGCGTTTGTATCCTTTGGAGATAATATCCTCAGATGAACAGTTTTACGTTTAGAAACATGGCAAGCAGCTCTTCTGATAAGACGGAGACTTACTCCAATCCTGATGTTCGTAATGATTCGCCTCAAGACCTTAAGAATTAAGACCTTAATAACTACAAGAAGCGGTTGAAAGGTACAGCCTGTTTAAAGGTTTCAGTTTTAAATTTGACTTCTCAGCAAATTTAAAGGTGCGGTTAAAATTGTTACGAAACACCACGTGATTTGCGCATGCGCGCAACAGAAATGAACTTTAGACCTCGTAATGGACGGTTGAGTTAAAAGATGTAATCAGTAACTTCTCTCTGTGTTGTGTATATAATTAATTAGTAATGTAATTTAAATGTATCTTATTATCTTAGAAGCCTCTCTTTTTTGAGATGAGTAATGCCTTTGATGTGTGCAATTAATAAAAATATTCTCGGATATACCTTTGGAGAAGAACGACCGAAAAGGTAAGCCTTTTTTACCTTTATTCTAAGAATGATTATCTTGTTAATCATAACATGGATGTTCTTTGGCCAAGCGACGAAGGTTACCATGCTGAAAATTTGCCTATTTCACATGCGTGAAGCATAAACTATGCTAGGGCTAGACGCTACTCGAAAACATTTTGTAACTATCTCTGAGATGATACACATCGTACTAGTGCTTGTTAAACAAGTGATGTCAATAATTGAGCTACTCAGATAATTTAGGTAATTTATTTATTTCATAAGTACATAAATGTTCTTGAATTTAGCAGACATTGCTTGTATTATTTATAGTGGCGGCCTTGAAAGTGACACGTACGACTAACGTTACGGTAAATTCAGAGGAAAAATAATACAAGTTAGTACTGTTGTTATTCAGGTAGAAATATTAAAATTAAAATAATTTTTAAAATATAGTTTCTTTATAACAATTCAAATTAATATATTTTATAAACTAAGAATAAAATATGTTCATGTAATTTATGTACCTAATTACTGTATTTTTCAGCGTATATAATAATTTATAATATAATTTAAAATTTTTTTTTAGATTTTTGACATAATGAGTAAGAAAAGCGGATGCAAATTCAACGATGATCTAAAATGTGAATTTCCTTTTATCAAAAAAAAAAAAAAAAAAAAAAAAAAAAGCGATTACATAAAATGTGAGAAATATAATGGTGAATTTTCTATTTCGTACGACGGGAAGAATGATATTTCAAAGCACTTGAAGACACATAAACATAAAAAATATTTAAATGCTGCTGCATCTTCCTCCAAAAAACAGGATTGTGTTCGGAAAACAACTTATGACACGAAGAAAAGAAATTAACATTAGCAGAAGGACTTAGTCTTTTCATGCCATTAATCATAGTTATACCTTCGGATCTATAGACTGTGCACCACCAGTTGTCCAAAAGTTATTCAACAAAAAATCTGCCTGTGCCAGAACAAAATCCGAGGCAATTGTGTGTAATGTGCTATCCCCATATGCATTTTCAGAATTAAACAAAAATCTAGAAAAAATTAATTTTATATCCGTATATTCTGACGCATCTTGTAAGGATATAAAGTTATTTCCAACCATTATTAGATTTTTTGATTCGGAAACTGGAATAAAAATTATAATTTTGGATTTCGTTTCTTTGCCAGGCGAAACTTCTAAAATAATTTTCAGTTCCATTATTAATATTTTGGAAAAAAAAATTAAAACATAAAATGACTGCATATTGTGCAGACAGCACGAACGCACATTTTGGAGGAAAAGCGGGAAGAACAAATAATATCTTTTATAAATTAAAGAAACACCTTAATCAAAATATTATTGGTGTTGGTTGCGCAGCGCACATAATACATAACGCCATTTAAACAGCTGCTGACTTGTTGCCCGTAGATGAGGAAAATATTGTCATTAAAATATATCCTTATTTCCATATATATTTAATGTACGCGTTGAAATGCTTAAAGAATTTTGTGAAACTGCAGAAGTCGAATATCAGAAAATATTTGGATACAGTAAAACCCGCTGGTTGCCTCTTTTGCCAGCTGTCGAAAGAATTTTGAAAGTATACGATCTTTTGAAATCCTGTTTTGTATCACAAGATAAATGTTTAGAAGAGTTTTTTGAAAAAACATTCTTCAAAAATTTGGCTACAGTTTGTACACAATCAAGCAACTCTTTTTCAAAATGCTATAAAAGTTATTGAAGGTGACAAAATTTCGGTAATCGAAGCAGCAAATGAAGTTAATAATTTAAAATGTCAGTGCCAAAAGCGGTTAGAAAATAATTTTCTTCCGTTAACTATCCGTAATAGTATAAGCCAGCTAGAAAAACAAGGTGCAATAAATCGTGCTGATATCATGAATCGCTTTAAAAAGTTCTATAGTAACTGCATAGATTATTTAGAAGAATGGACAGTGCATTACAATGATATCGAACATTTTCATTGGGTTACATTAAAACAAGAACTTAATTGGAATGATGTGAAAAAATCATTCCATCATATTACTCAAAATTTCCCATATAGTAATATTTCCGAAAATGATCTTTCTAATGAAGTATCATTGTTAAAAGAATATATTGATAAGGAAAAGATTAAATCTTGGGCATCAGCAAAAATCACAATAGAGAACAAATGGTTAGAAGTATTTCATCATTTTGAAACAAACCATGTTTCATACAATGCACTAAAAATTGTGGATACGCCCTGTCCGTACCAGGAACTACTGCTGCGACTGACTTTTTCTACGGTAAATAAAGTGTGGACATCAGAAAAATCGCAATTAACTGGTGAGACTTTGAAAACCATTTTATGTGTGAAATATAATTTAACAAATTCTTGTGAAAAGTTTCATAACCTTTTAAACAACGATAGCAATTTACTAAAAAAAATTCACTCAAACGAGAAATATGCCAAAGAATAAAATAATACTGTACATAATTTTTTTAATGTATAACATTTGTAAATTGTACTTATGTTGAAATTAAAAAAATATATTACAATACTATTTTTGCGTTCTATAAATACTTTAGTTGGTTCCATATAGACCAAATTTTTTATCAGGCCCCCATCAATGGTGTTCCGCTTTACCAATGTTAAAATCTGGTCACCTTAGGGTAAGGGGCCCTTTGTTAAATTTGCCTGCGAACCTTTGTGTTTGCTTGTTTATTCAAAGAAAAACTTATACTTTGCGTGTCATAATCGCGTTAGTCTTTCTCGTATCGAAATTCCAAATAGTCTCAAGAAAGTTATCAAAGATTATCGCTATTAGTAGCCTTAAAACGTTCGTCGCCACGTTACACGTAGCTGAGTGGCGGTTATCCTTGGGGCCCCGTCACACAAATACGGGTAACTCTCTTCTTGTTCAATTTAAATAGGATTTTCAGTTGGATTTTTAAAAAGAATTTAATGGAATAAGCCTCGAAATTCTATATAGGATATACAGCATAAAAATACTAAAAATATACATATTATACCATACTTTTCAATTACATTATACTATGCCGCATGATATTCATTAAAACAGTCTTAACACATTTGAGATTTTTTTTTTACATTTGGACAACTGGAACAATAAAACGTATTTTTTTAAACATTTTTCTTCCTTCTTGGCGTTCGACGGTTTGCCTCTTCTGGTAACACGAGCGCACATCCTTCTAGAGGCCCGTCCTGCCGGTTCGTAGAAATCTGTAAATGATGAGACCCTTTCTTCGTTTTGTTTCTATTACTGTCAGGAATAGAATTTTCCGAGGACAATCATTTGGAACTAAAAAAAAAGTTCTCGAAATTCTCTTATCTCTATTTTTTATTTGTGGCTCTCTGGTATACGATACGAGCATTTACTATAGAGTTGTTCCTAAGAGTAAATGTAGTGCTAATTTCTGATACCACTTGATGCTTTTCCGTATTGTAGTGGAATATATTGCCATCCGCTGTGGATGCTAGTTTGTGCATTATTATATTATAATTATTATATGCCATTATCACCAGAGGCTTCTGTTTTAGAGGACGCCCGCGATGAACAGAATCGGAGCTTGAAGTCATTAGGGATGCATGTTTTGTTGATAATATTCCTCAACCGAATCGCAGCAGGCGACGAACGTGCTAATGCTGAACGAATAATAATTCCATATTAAGGTTAAGTTACGTTATTTAAACATGGCAAAGCTCAAGAGGGCTACTGTCTAAGGAGAAGAGTGCTTCGTGGAGAACTTTCTGTGAAAACTGGTTCGTATTCACACAACACAAAAGCTAATCATAGAAAGAATCACAAAAGCTAATCATAGAGCCAACCCATTCGCATGGACTCACACCCGGCCTAACTACCAGCACTCAGCGGTCTTAACCACTCAGAAATCAGTGCAGCCTCTCAAATTAACATCTTCTTTAACTGAACAGCATATGTCAAGATTACAATAACAATCTCTTTAACTGAGAAAGCTTATCAGTCCATCAGCGGCCGAGTAGTAAAATCGCTGAACACCAGTAGGGGCTGGATACGAGCCGGTTTCCCATATAAAATCCTTCATAAAAGTGTTCCTGCCCTTAGGCAGATAGCCCTGGAGCGTTTAGCCATTGTCAAATAAACCAAATGAAATCGCTTATGATAAAAGTTTAAACTTTATGTTGAAGCATTCTTGAAAAATAATTGTTCGAACTTTACCTTCAAGGGTCGCATATATTAGCTTAGTATTATACTTTGGCAGTCTAGGCTCTGTGGGCATAAAATATACGGATCCGGGCCTTACTATCCAAAAGGGCATCCGAATTGGTAGCGCGATGGCCAGGTACAGTTACAGTACGCTCCTCACCCTCCGTGGTCCCCGGAGTGATGACCTTGGGAAGACGGTTCAATGCGGTGGTGCATAAGAGTTTTTAAGTTTAAAATTTTATAGTTTAAAAGTCCGTCACTTGTGGATTGGGACTTCAAAAGCGATGCAGTGAGGGAGTGATTCAATTTTTCCTTTTAGAGGAACTTTTGACATGATGCCCACCTCCCGCCTAATATGGAGACAGGGTGTCAGTCTGCCATTCATTATGGCGGAACAGATAAAAAAAGTTGATTTAACCTCCTAAAAAATTAACTAACGTTAAAGCTAATGCGTGATAGCTTCCTGCCATAAATTGGGCCACACAGCTAAAATTACTCGTTATTTTCTGTTAACAACTGTAATATTAGTGAATTTTTATTTTTTAATTATGTTTTTAAATATTTTCTTGTTCATACATATTTATTTTACATTCCCCTTTCCTACAAAAAGTAAAATACCTAATCAAAATTTGATATTTTTTTAATAAGAAAATTTTGTTAAAATTTTCATAGATTATCATTCTTTGCGCAGTTAAAATGAAAATATATCGGGCTATATATATTATTTATTATACTATTTTACGGGCTATTAAAGTTTAACATATTAAACTTTGCTGTAATCTTGTTCATACATCACTGAACTAAAATTAAGTAAAAAAAATAATTTTTACTCACTTAAAACGCATAACCTACTTTTACTAAAATTAAATTAAAACATTATTATTATTAATTTTCCCCTTAATAGCAAATAAAACGCTTTCGATTTACGTTTTTATACTGTTATTCTGTATAATAATAATAAAATAAAATCCCGAGAATTTGGTACTTAATTTTCTCATGAATGAAACTTAATTCTTGTCACGTCACTTTGAAGCCATGTATAAAATACTTCATGCGATTGAAAACGTGACTCGATAGAGTCGCCTAAGCAAATAAAAATAGAAATAAGACAGGTTGTCTGACCTGCATGAAGTTCGAAAAATACCTCCCAATGATAAAGCAAATACAAGAGTCTTTAGGTAAGTTATACTCGCAAAGACTCTTATTACCTAGTGCAATGAATTGTGATAACCTTTGAGTACATTTACAAAGTAACGAAATTTGAAAAGCCAAGTAAAATTTTCTGTAAATACGATTTACAACGTTTTCTAACCTTTTAACTTAGTTGCATCCAATAACATTAAATGCCCTCAGTAAGCAAATACATCTAGATTTAAATGCAAGGTAATTTTTTATAATTAATTAAAAAATTTCTCAAATTATATTATAAAAAGGGAAACTATTATTTATACGGATGTGTCGACAAATGATGATGAGGTCTATGAAAAAGTGACTAGAGTTAAGTTTCTTGAACAGCCGCCTAGGCAGGAAGTGGTCTGACTGTCGTACCGGACGACTAGAGTTCGAATCCCGGAGAGGGGATGGATGTAATTCTTCTGTTCCTTTAGAGGAGCAACGGAGGCTCACATATTAGGTGTTTCCATAATAAAGTGTTCGCGACTTCCAACCTTAATAGTGGCCAACGCCTATATAAACAGACTAAAGCGTGCCATTGGGGGAAACCAAATAGCCGCCCAGACGGATAAATGGTTAATGACTCTGACTGCCGTACTGAAGCGCCCGGATTCGAATTCCAGAGAAGGCACGGGATGTAATCTGCTCGTCCTTTCATAGAAGGCAACGGTGTCCCATCTTTTAGTTGCCTCCATAATAAAATGACCACCGATTCCGGTTGCAGTAGTGGTCAATGCGTATAACCGGCTACAATCCGCCATTGGGGAAAACAACAAATTCTTGAATATGACATGTTTACCCGAGACTGAGTGGCTAAGACCACTGAACGCTAGTAATTCCGAATTGGTTTCGAATCTTAGTGAACGGGCTGTTTGTACATAACGAGCTAACTACCCTTCTCAGGAAGCCCCCCCCCAGGCAAAAGGGCTGCTTTGCCGTAATCAATTAAACAAATGTATATTACTTGCATTGTTCTTTTATTGCAATTTACACAATGTATACCTTCTTTTTCCTTTTCAAATGCGACGGAAGTAAACTGCGTATTTCAAGACTCTCTAGGATTCCCATTTCAATTTGCTGCTGTTGTTTAATTGGTTACGTCAAAGTATGCAAGAATTATCTGCCTTTTAACAGATTGAGAAAGAAGCCTTCGTGAAGCACTTTCTACAATAATCTGGCCTATATTTATAGCATTTGGGGATAGTCAAGAAAATGCTGAAGCAGTTGATACAAGCGCGTGTCGGCCTCACAGTGTCTAACCTTCTTAATTACTCGGCCACTGACGAACGAATTTCGGTTTTTTGACCCATTAATTACATTCACTAGGTCTAAAAAACGTTTTGTCTTCTACCTCTTCGAGAAATGAAACCGGCTCTAGCAGGCAAAATGTATCTATAGAATGGACACATCTTTACAGTTACATTGCTACATGAAAACCCACTGTTTGACAGACCATCCTTTCGCAAAACATTGGCCTCCGTAAGCAGGCCAATGTTTTGCGAAAATATTATACTAACGGATACTAAGAGCAACGGAATAGAAATGAAAAGGTTAATTTAACATTCTCGATGCATCGACTAATTATGTATTATATACGGAGGTGGCGCAGTGGTTAGCGCGTCGCGCAGCAGCACCACAGGTCCGAGGTTCGATTCTCAGGCTGTTCAAGGTTGACTCAGCCTTACATCCATTGAAGGGGTCGATAAAATGGGTACCAAGTTCGCTTGCGGACTAAACACCGGGTGTCCTGCGACAGGCTGACCACTTGTGCAGGCAAAGATGCACAAGCTCTCCGGAGCCCACGGTCTAGAAGGCGGATATCAGGGCACTGCCGGCCATGGCTCTCTAAGGGCTGTTTGTGCTACCGAGTTTATATGGAGATCGAAGTGAAATTTAAAGGCCTCACTTTAACATAATGAGCTCTTGTCCTTTTGTTCAAAATAAGGTGGGAATTGAAATGAGCAGATTGCATAGAAACATTAAAATGGCCAGATTTATAGTTTGAAATAAGAATTTTTTCCAGTCCTTCTCTCAGTATATTTATTCGAAGATACTAATTTTTAAATGATGCAAAAGTTCAATTAATTGCAAGCGTAATGAATTGTAAAATTACACAACATAGTCAGATAACGATAAGAAACAGCAATGCAAATATTAATTTCACAGCGTTACTAATGTCTTTAGATTTTTAGCAATGTTTCTTGTACGCCGCATTTGAAACTGATTGTTATAATTTTTCACAGTTATTTGGAATTGGCATTCTGCCTCAGACTTGCTCTTCCCTGAAAATGTCACAGAAGAGCAACAGCATTCACTTTCTATTTATTCAATTTTCAGTGTTCATTTGCAACAGCTCTTTTAGAGTTTTGAAAACTAAATATAGAAAGAAAGAATCTGCTCTAGTTCATATATCCTTGTAATATTTGCACACATCTGAGTTGCACATCAACAACTTTTGCATACATGCTTACCAGATTTTAGGGCATTATGTGATCATAAACATACCTTCGCACAAACAGATCTTCTGAAGTGTCTTTAAGTTTATCTCTTTAATATTCTATGTAATGTAAAACGGTTTTATGTAGAAACAGTTTCTTCAACTTAACATAACACCCATTTGCATCCTGTCACAAAGATATGCTTTATAGTTTCCAAACTTCTGCAATCTGTTTCCGCCATTTTATTTTCAGTATTTTGTTTCAATCAATGTATATCACAGTATCATAGTAATTTTTTCAATTTCACCAAAACATGCACAAAGAAATTAAAGTTATTTTTTTAAGTCGGTATGAATGCAAAAAATTACTTTAACCATTAAACTTAAAAACAAACCAAACAAAAAATATTTATTGGACAGTGTTAGAGATCATGATTCCGTAATTTCAGTAAATGGATGTATTTCGAAAAAGATCCTTTCTTTTTTTTTTTTTTTTTTTTTTTTTTTTTTTTGTTTGTGTGCACTTAATGTTTGAGTAAATACTTACGAAAAAGTATTTGTGCAATTTAAAATGAACAAAAAGTAGTTCTTAAAATTACCACAAATAAAAATGAAAAATACTTTATTCTTACAATGTGCTCCTTCTTGAATATTCCATTATTTAAAAACTGCTCGTGCTAGTACAGTTCTTTCTTTGCTGTTTGTTCGTAGGCAAGATAACATATTTCCATTCAAAACAATCGCAATAAAAGACTTCACTTTACTTTCTCTTAGTTAAAAATATTATCTACACTCTTCAGCTCTTTACTAATAAAATCGTTTAACTAATAAATCTGTCCCTGCTTTTTCTATAAAACTTACTTACTAGACCTGAATTTGCAGCATGTCATCGGTCAGCCTGCTTTATTACGCATAACAAAAAATTAAAATACTTTGAAAGCAATAACATTACATCGCAATAGCAAAAAAATTACATAATTTATTGATGGTCTTTCGAGTATTCTTTCAAGATTTCCTCTGTTAGAACTGCCCAAAACATTTCAACTAGTGACTTAGATTTCCTTGAATTTCTGAAAACTTACGGAAAATCTGCAAAATTTGCTAATTTTATTTGTACTAACTGCATTCAAATTAACGCGAATCTCTCGTATCTTCCACTTAGAGATTGATTTCGGAAACATTAATAAGTAAATAATAAGCAATGAAATATAAAACTTCTTCTAAAAATATATTTCTAATTTACCAATTTAATTTTGGACTGTTTAAGTTTTAAAATTTGAAAGATGCTGTATTTCTTGACAATAACGCATAAATTTGTTATTAAGCATTGTTAAGTAACCGCTTCCATTTCTACAAGAATGAAAATAGGGCATTATTTCTTATTCTTATTTTAAAAGAATGTTTGAAGTCAAAACTTTTAATTTTGCAATACTTACACATTACGCTTTATTAAAAAAAGTAGTAAAGTCTAAAAGTTGTTGCTGTTAATAAAAAATACTTCGTTATAAAAAAATAAATGGCAAACGTGTTACGATATATGCAGAAAGAGGCAGAGTTCTGTATGCATTTCCATGGCTCAGATATTCTTTTTTATATCGGTCCTATGATTCACGGTCACATTTTATGACTTGGTTGTGAGCAACAATAGATGCACGGTATTTTTGAAAGTGGCAAGAGTATTTATGGGTTTTTTTTTTTAAACGGGCCGCTTTGTGCACGTCAACAAAAAGGAATCGTAAAACGCGATGACGTATACAAATGAAAGAGTGCGTAGGATAAATTCACATTATCCGTATGTCAGATTTTGAAATGATAGCCGAGTGCATCCTAGGTTGTTATTTTCTGATTTTACAAATGGCTTGAGTACATATCAACAGACCGAATTTCTATGCTTCTTCAACTGCATAACTCTCCATTACTAACAACTGCTTTTCGTTACTCTTGATTAACATATGCGATAAAAAATGAAATATACTTCATTTTGTTACAGAACTGTTTTGAAATACAAACTACAAATAGTACCCAAGCTTGGAGTACACCGTATATTCCGGCGTATAACGCCCACCTGTTTTATAATTTTTAAATACATTCGCCGTATAACGCGCACCCTTTTCATTATGAAGAAACATTAAAGATACATGTACGATGCTATTATCTTTTGAAGTCGTTCATTTGAAGATTTTTCAAGGCTTTCGAAGAATAATATGCGGATACTTAATTGACAAGCGATAAGGAGAACAGTATGTGTGAGGGGGAAATGCTTGAGGGAGTAAATAATTCTGCAAAGAGGGTGGGTTGTATTCAATGTAGATTTCGAGAAAAGAGGGAAATGATTTGGGATACAAATGTACTTCCGACCCGTGGAATTAGGAATAAGATATTTTGTCTTTCTGTAGTCATTTGAAGCCGTGACCTTGAAGTGAACATCGAAGGCTTTAGTAAATCGCATTTGCTTTAGCTGACATGCAGTTGATCTAGTGTTCCTTTCAGTAGTAAATACGGCTCTTACCAGATGAAACACACATAGTGCTGGTTTCAAATGCAAAAGTCATTCAATTTGCGAAAGAAAATGGAAATCGTGCTGCAGCAAGGATGTTTGGTATTGGCGAAAGCTCCATACGTGAATGGAAGAAAAATAATATCACGATAATTAATACGACAAAGAATGAATGTGCTTTGCGGAAAGGAGTAATGAAATGGCCTAGCCTACAAGAAAGTGTTTCCAACTGGGCCCTAGGAAACTGCCAGAATTACCAATGACAGCTTTTAGGTACATGTAGAAATCCAACTTTTGTAAGCACATCTTTACTGTATTTTTAAATCTATCATTTTTATATCTGGCGTATAACGCGTGACCGTAAATTTCTATCTCAGGTTTTGTATTAAATGTGCGCGTTATACGCCGAAATGTATGTTCTTCTAACTTCACTGATGAATTATTCATGAAGATTCAGATTCTTTCAAAGCAGCAGAAATAACTAGTACAAACACACAGCTCTCCTCTTTTTTATGTGATTAATTTAAACAAACATGTATTAAAATCATGCGCTGTCTAATTAGATACATTGAGTATTTTTATGAAATTACATTACCTGGACTCATTAAAATCATTACATACGTTTCCTTTCTACGATAAATATTTTACGTGGCTGGGAGTTTTTAAAGAAATAATGTAACGAATATAAAGATATGTATGGCAATCGCTAACATTCCATCCGAAATTCTAAAGCTATGCTGTTTTTAAATATTTTGTGACTTTACTGTTGAATTGAATTTTATGTGATGTAAGTGCACCAAACGCGATATTTATAAATGAAGTTAACATATAAAAAGTTAATAATAAAAAGACAAAATGTTGATAGTCATCTTTGGCTAACGGTCGCTTATAAGTTGCTTAAGGTTTTTTTTACGCTCTCGCTGAGCTCTCAGTCTACGAATCTGCTGTCACATTCGCTCTTACTAACCTTTTTTTTTTCTTTTTAGCTTTATTACTAAGCATAATTTTCTTCGCACTTACACCATATACAATTCAACAGCAAAATTACAAAAAAATAAATAAATAAAATAAACATAGCAGTATGTTTAGAATTCCAGAAGCAGCGTTAAGTGTTGTCATAGCAGTTTTTTTCCAGCCTTTTCTCAGTTCACCATACCCATGTTCAGTTTTCTAAGATGGCTTTACAAAACCTTTTCTTGACCTTTTACTACTAAGGTTTTCTGTGTTTACTTTATTTATTAAATACCACTTTCTTCGTGGTTACGCCACATAAAATTCAACAACAAAATTACATAATATTTAAAAACAACATATCTTTAGAATTTCCGATAAACAGTCTCGCGCTGGAGATAAAAATATTTCTTTCCGTACAACGTTGCCACTGCTCGCTTTGAAATCCTTGAGTTTGTTAGTCAAAAACTTGTTAAGAGTGTTACAAAATATGAAACAGATTATAAAACAAATTCGAAATTCATAATTCGGGCTTCCTGGTGCCCATATTCGGACGAAGGACAAGGTTATTCAAAATTTCATGGCTCCAGGTACCGTTGTTTTCTTATAATGCGAGAAATGTGCATACATTCATGCAGATTTTTCATTATTTAATTTCTTTTAAAATAATACAGTGCGATAGTATCTGGTGGAACAATTTGAAAAGCGATACACCGTTTATAGAGATTCAACGTCAAATGCCGTTTCGAGACTAATATCCCATTCGAGACTAACATTCCTTTCGGGCTAAAAATATGCTAAGAAGGTAAAACTAATAAAATATAACAAACATCACATTTATTCGCACAATTTTCACAGCATCGCATATGAACTTCATCACGAAATTAGAAAGTGTGCATAGCCTCGAATATCTAACGCATACATCTAACCTTTATTCCAAGAAAAAACACAGGCTTGATTACTTGGACGCGTTTGCTATTATACTGAATTACGACACTAAGAATAATTTTAGGACTTTCTTAAGCATGGATTTTTTGTAAATATGTTAACAATCTGCATTCAAATTTCAAAACAGGTTATATAGAATTAAAACAAACTGACTGCCTAGCTGCTTTCAGTTTTTACGCAGAACACCTTCAGGAATAATTCTAATGGTCTAACCTTTTTTTTTTTTTTTTCAAGATAATGATAACTAAGTTTTCCTTCAGTTCACGATGCGTATTTTATTTCCAATTTCTCTTTTATAACATCTAAATACGAGAGATGAAAAAGCTTACTTTTATTACAAGTAGATTTCAGTTCTGGTAAACTGACCTAATGAAATGTCTTTGCTAAATTGTACTTCATTTGCCCCACTTTCTTTTTTCTCAAGCATTGTTAACATCTAAATGTCATTAAAGATCCTTATAAGTGCATTCATCATTAATGGTCTTGAAGTGTACTACATCTTCGAGGAGGGCTAGCGCATAGAAGTTAAACTGACCATGCTTAGGATAATAAAGAGAGATTTTCCTGTAAGCATTTTTATTGAGCCAAAATTCACAAATTAATTTCTCTCGGGAAATAAATTTGATTCATTAAGTTACCAACCTCTGATTCATAGTAAAAGTTGGAAGCTTAACATGTCATTCGAAATAATGTTAAAAGTCTAATTATCGTCTTTCTGCGATTTTGATATGCAGTTTCTCTGTGCACTCAGTGTAATACTCAGTAAAACAAATACTTAAGTGACTTAAGGGTTTATGTTTTCGGCTGAGATTTCTGTCTCAACATATTTTCACACACCAGTTTCTTTGTGCTTTTGCGCAAACAATAACAGCGGTATTAGTATTTAAAATCTATAATGGACAACAATGTCAAAATGCAAATGAGCTTTTCCAGGCAATATCAAATAAATAAAAGAAATGTTTAGAGTCAAGGGGTGGATTGAGGAGGAGGTTTCAGCTTTAATTAAGGTGACTGCAAGCGGCGCCAAACATTAAAGAACACGACTAAATAACGATAATTAAAAACAGCTACGAATCATTCTTGGTGACTTTAAACTGTCCCCAATCCAAAACTCGTTTCCAAGGGCACGGCAGATCCAGCACCCGCTTTTTTCCCCAAGGGTGTCGATGCAAAACTGAAGGAGTGGTGACTGTGGGGTTCTCGTTTGGGAGATGTTGGGAGCATAGAGAGCAAATAGAAATTTCGCAACAGGAAGGAAGTTGCGATGCTGTAGCCGTTCGAGAGCCCTATCTCCTGAAGGTTATTGCCGACAGTATTTATATGAAGGTTGTTTCGGAAATCTCATCAACATATAGGTCAGAGGCTTACAAAGGCTTAATTTACTGTTTGGATAGCAATGACCTCACCAAAGAAAATCATTAAACGAAAGTTCAACAATTTTTTTTTAAACTTTATTTTCTATACATCACAAGACGGCTATAACTTCATAAAAAAGTGGTTCTGAGTTATGGATTACTATATAAGGATTACTTAGGTTCGAATTTTTAATCGCGTTTCTGTGGCTGAAAAAAATCACTGTTTGAGCCAAAATGTGCACTCAAGTTTCGAAATTAATCGGTCATGAACATTTATCCTGAGGTTGTTGCAGTATCAAAATTAAGTTCATATCAGTTTTAGAGGAAGAAAGACTACGTTTAAAAAAATGAAATGCAAAAATTTTACATCTTAACACATTTTTAATATAATCTTCCAGATTCACATTTTAGATGAACTCTTATTCATCTGAATGTCCTTGTACTCAGAAAGTCAGGATTAAAGATGTATCACAGCTCAATAGAACGACGAAACCTTTTTATCTAATTATGCCACATGGATTACGTAACAACGAGGTTCATCAGGAGCTGTATAAGGAATCAAACTGAATATTCGCAGCGTTTTAATGCAGTGGTTGACAGAGTATGAGTGACGATCCATCACCGAGTCGAAGCATTATGTCTGTTGGGTCACAAAAAGTTTTGAAGCACTGTTTTTCTTATATATATATATATCTGTAATAAAGAATTCAGTCATCATTGCTAATTAACTGTTAGTGATTATGCATATTTATTTGTTACTTCTTCATCATTATGTTATTTTATTTAAGAAATCTTTTATTTTCCTCCACAGAAAAGTTATGCATATGGACTGATATATCATAACTATATACATGTGGACTGCGAAAAATCACAATGTAGGTGGCTAAACGTTTAAGGTTTAAAAACGTTTGATAAACAATGCTTTGAAAAATAAGGATATATTTTTGACAACGGGCATTTTCTTTTAAAATTCGGTGGAGTAATCCCATTCCATAGAAATTAATGGTTCTTACCTTTCGTATTTCATTCATACAAAAAACAATTAACCGTGATTTATATCGTGTTCTAATTTCGAAAACTGCATTGTTACCAAAGTAAAAATTACAATTCTAGCCTAAAAATTTACTCAGCAGCTTTTTTTTCAAAAATTGCAGCTATAAAATTGTTTCATCAATAAATAATTTGGTTTAGTATTATTTAAAAAAAAAGTAAGTTTGGGTATAGTTGGACTTGGCAAACGCAGTCTTGACTGGCATTCTGCTCAAACATACAAAATCGTCCAGAAGGGTTTTTAACTAGGTGTTGGGAGGCGAGGGGTCACTTCAGGGCCCTATCTTCGCCGGAAAAACGGAATTACTACCGAAGGAGGGAAAGTCCGAGTCATCGGGGGATCCTATCATCACATGCTTTTCGCATCTTTAGTTTACATGAGCAGAAATTAAAATTCGTATTGATTTGAAATTTGGAAACCAAGAATGTTGATTTCTTTAAATTTATGGATTTAATATGAACAGTGCACATTATACCGTTCGCTTTAAAAAATAACCGCTAAAATCATGAAAACTATGTGTTTAGCAGAAGCACACTTCTTATTGTATAGAAAAAACTAGTCTACAAATTTTCACTTTATTTTGAGCGAGATATGTGTATCTCGCAGTTGATTTAAAGTGACATTTGCCAGTGTTGTAATCGCAACATTTACGAGTATTGTAACGTAACTTATAGCAGAATGACAAGAGCATTTTTCATTTCCTTTTCTAGAACAAATTTCGTGTTTTTTTCAGCTAATATTAATAATTATGTAAACAGATTTTAGGAAAAAAATCAAAAAGAAATGTCACGACCATTTATTACAGTATGAAATTATAATAATCATTTAATAATGTATAATTATTATAACTTATTAAATTTCTTTTTTTCAGTGTGT
>KK113506.1:406753-429685 GCA_000611955.2 Stegodyphus mimosarum
TAGAATTTATTTTACTAATAATATAATGAATATTATAGAATAAAACACAACAATTAAGTAACTGTAATAAAAATTGTTACACAGTAGCAATTATTTATTAGGATATATCATTAAATTATGTACATACAGCAAAATTAAGTTTTGAAAATACTAGTACTTTTACCAATAAATAATAAATAAATTAATTAAATGCACAAAATTAAACGCAATGTAATGAAACAGTTAATTACAAATGACGATCACATTTTAGCTTAGATTACTTAAAAGTAATTTTTACCTTGATTCTGTAATCTTTGAAAGCTGCAAAAATAACCAGAGAAAAATTAAGCCCGGAAAGAATCATGATTTATGTTCATCTTCGTTAGTTCATGAATGATTTATGTCCATCTTCTCTAATGCGTGTTTGCGCTGACGGTCAAACCAAGTACGTTGCTCGAAACTTCTCAGAGTTAGGATGAATCTAGTAACTTGCTCCGTAAAAAATGCGTTCCATAAATCTTTACCTAACTTGAATCTTACTTAAATCAAATTTGTAAACTGTTTATGTGCAACTTTGTACGAAACTTCAAAATTTATTATTATTACTACATATATGTATATTATTCGCAGAGTATTATTTAATGAATGAAATATCATATAGTGATATTTATTCGAATATAAACTATAAAAAATATGAAAAATATAAAAGAATATAAAAACAAACTGAAATAATTATTTTAAAATAAAAACTGACTCGTTATCGTTAATGTGGTTCTGTAAAGGAAGTGCCGGAACTAAAGATGGGAACAAAAATACTATATACTCTACAACTTCTACTCATCTTGATGTTGAAGGCTGAGGGTAGTTGGGGGTCATTTGAGTTATTGTCTTCACTTGTTGGAAGCGGTATCTCGCTTTTATCATGGCCTTGTACCTAGATATATCGGAAATGGATGCAGCTGCGATCACTCTTGAACCACTCGGTGTTCGGATCCATCCATTCTAAATTTGCTAGCATCACGGCTATCAGGTTAAAAAACTTCAGCTAATCTCTTTGTAGCAAATTTCTTAACGTCTCGGAGTTGGTGGTTTATTCAGTGATATTTTCAATATTCTTAGAGAAAACAAACACAAACGTTAACGTAAAAAATTACTATATTAAACACAAGAATATTATTTAAAAGCAAAAGTACGGATGGGAGAAAGGATTTATTATGCCCTTATTTTAATTGTTAGGTTTCATTTGGAATATTAAGGTGCGCTTACGTAACTGCGAATTTACATAAGTAGGAGCTTATTGTACTGTATTTATATTCCGTGACACAATGCCTTTCAGCACTTCCTCTAAATATTCATAGGTTCGGAGTTATTAACTGAATCTACGTAGATTTAGATTCGAAACTTTCACAGCTAAACTTCTTGTAGAAATCTATAATAATAAAAGCAAGTGTAATGTGTCTGTCTGTCTGTCTGTCCATTTGTCTGACCGAGCTCTCCAGCCAAATCTATCGCACGCAGAGACCTGGAATTTTTTACACGGAAGCACAAAGGGGCTGGCCACCAGACCTCGAAGCCCGATTTTCGATTTTTGAATTAGAAAAATTTTAAAAAAATTATTTTTTATAAAGTTTTTGTTCTTCAGTTTTTGTTTCTTAATTTGCATTATTGTGTTGCTATTATTGTGATTTGTTGCTATCATTTATTTTCAACTTATTAAATCGATTTATAACAATTCCACCATCATGACCGGACATGCTGCAGGCGAAGATGTGTTTATTTCAAGAATTCCTATAATCCCTTCCGATCTCCCGTTTCAGTTTAAGCGTCTACAATTCCCTGTTCGTTTGAGTTTCGCGATGAGCATTAATAAGGCACAAGGACAATCTCTCAAAGTTGTAGGGCTCGACCTCCGTAAGCCGTGTTTCTCCCATGGTCAACTGTACGTGGGTTGTTCAAGAGTTGGTAATGCCGATAATCTACACATCTTAGCTCCGAATGGAAGAACATTAAATATAGTTTATCCCGAGGCTCTCTAACGAAAAGGACAATCTAAAGAAAAATTATTGCCACTCTCCACTCTCCCAAACTAACTCTGACTGTCATGCTTTAAATGATGATGTTATTGTTTAGTGCTCTCTTGAGAGCATGAGCAATAATCCGAATGGTGCTGCTTCCCAGTGCTGCAGTACCAACAGACATTAATCGGTCAGGGGCCCTTGCGACCCCAGCCCGAGCTCCACAAACATACACAAACACTCTCCTCTTCTAATTCATTGTCATCTAAGTTTAACTTACACTTAAATTAAAAATTTAATTGGTTCTCAACTCCAAATTTCCTGTAAGCAGGATGTTTTATTTCATCCATGTTTTCGTTACTTTTTATTTTTTCTGTACTGTACTCTCTATCTTTCCCTTTCAACTCTTTCCTATCTTTGATTTTGAATTTTTTATGTTTTACTTTTCTTTAAACTTCAGACCAATGATTATAACCACATGACTACGGTTTCCTAGCATGTGCTAATATGAGGTCTGTTCTCATTTAAACTAATTTTTTAACAGATGGCTCATGGTTAGGATATATTGTTCCTTTTTATCGACGGGGAATGTTGTGTGTGTGGGGGGGAAGAGAGAGAGACAGTCTACATGTCCTACACTACTATTCCTGCGCTATTCACTTATCTGCATTTTCTAAATGCACGGGCAACGCCGGGCGGGTACAGCTAGTTTCAAATAAAAGGAACTTCATTTTTTAGTTTAGTATTTCAACCGAAATTTGAAAAAAACAGCAGAAATCGTATATTTCCGCAATCAATAAATCAGTCTTGAACGTAAAATATTTTATGCTTACAGACATGATATCCTCGTACAGCCTATTAAATTTATAGACTCATTACGTTTTTTTTTTGAGCATGAGACGTGAAAAATGTGCAATGCCTTCGGGACTCGAACCTGGATCTCCCAAATACGCGCCGATGTGCTACCGTAACACCAAGAAGGCATGCTGGAATGAGGGAGAAAACACTTTTAAAGGGCGACTGGAGATTAGGGGACCCAATCGCCAAATCCTGGTATTGACGAATTATCGTCCACCACCTTTTAGTTTGAGCATCACTGTAGAGTCATTAGGTTTTTTCGAAGCAGGAGACGTGAAAAATGTGCAATGCCCTCACCGGAACTTGAACCCGGATATCTGGAATATGAGCGAAGTGTGCTACCGTTACACCACAAAGGCATGTTGGAATGAAGGAGAAAATACCTTAATTACACACATTTTTGCTGCATTCCCTTTAAACTCATTTCCTTCAATTTCGTTAACGATATATTTCTCATTCAACTAATTCAGTTATCAGTTCGGGGCAAGGCCAAAAAAAAAAAAGAAAAAGAAAAACTTAAAGCATCTTTATTAAAAACTGTAAAATAAAGAAAAACATAAAATACCATATAGAGTTAAAAACAGTTAAAGAAACAACTTTTACAATTAAAATTAGAGTTTGTTCACTAAACCAAGCAACCCACTTAGCGCGAAGACAGATTTTTCGGTGCACAAAATTTAAAGTTAACTTTTCGTGCCACTCGGTAAAAAGACACAGAAACTGGTGCACAAGCTAACTTAATTCGCTATTCTACTAACAGATTAAAATGTAAACAAATGGCGGCTTCGCTAGGCTTAACAACACTTAAACCTTTTAAACTGTTGATAATTCTACAACTATTGCATACAAATAAACTAAAGGCATAACAACCTTAACCGGAACATAAAAACTATATAACTGAATCACTTTTAAGGGGAAAAGTACACAGTTTACCAACATATAAGAATAAAAATTTGAGCTCACCGAGCCGGGTCCAGAGTGGGATCTGTACGTTTAGTGCGGACATATTGCAACCAAGAAGGGAGGTGCACAACTATATGTTATAGCAGTCCCATATACAGAATTTCAATGTTCTACGGCTACTCGTTTTTGAGTTATGAGAGATACATTCATACGTACGTATGTACAGACCTCATGAAACAAAATCTCTTCCGAATCCATTTTAAATCCTTCTTACAATTCGTTTTGGAATAAAGAGTCCTTTATTCTAATATATAACTTATATAGATATAAAACCAACATTCTAAATAAACTTTGTATAGATATATAACTTTATATAGATATAAAACTAACATTATAAATTTATAACAGCAGTAAATATCTGAAGTCTCTTAACAATGCAACTAGCAGTCATTTAGTCAATAATATTCAATTTAATATAGTTGAAACAATAGATAAAACTTCGATGGGCTTATCATTGATAAAACTGGAACATGTAATATGCCAAACAGCAGAAACGTCTTTCTGAATTGAGACTAACTGTAATTTTTACACTGATACTTTACACTGATACTTTTTTTTTACATACTGTATTTTCTCGCGTACTTTTCCCAATGGCATATTTTCTCTTTAGCTTTTTAGAGTCATGATGTGAAAATTTAAAAACTAATCGCGTAATTTTTGCCTTCAGCAATGCATTCTCTCTCAGATTTTAAAATGGATTCGTTCTTAATGATTGTTTTCATATTACTAACAAAGACAAACCCTCTCAAACTACATGCGAAGATCACGCCGAACCTTTTCCTTCTAACTATTCAACTGTATGCTAGCCTAATGCAAGCGATAGCAATGAAGTTTCTTACTAGATATTGTAATGTTAATGTTATTACGTATTCTTATTGTAAAGTAGTTTTCTTTTAAAGAATAATATTGTGATAGTTACCAGTAGTTTATCCTTGACTACTTTCCATTTTTTATATTCCTACTGTAACCGCGTCCTTAGGAAATTAAACTGGTGAAAAAAAGGGGGAAGGGGAATAGGCAAGGAAATACAGTAATCAACATGACCCTTCAAAAAATTTTAAATTTTATCTTTGCAGCAATGTTAAATTGTCGCTATAGAAATCATTCAGTACTGTTGCATTTCTTATTTTCCTGCTCCTATCGAACGAAAGCGTGACTTGAATGAATAGCCTAACAACCAATGAAAGAAATGATAGAAATTGGAAGGCCATAAACATTAGCAATTTAAAATTGTTGTTAAGTGCAAAGTTCGTACCAAATTAGATACGCTACCCAGACTGTATTACGGT
The DNA here is from genome assembly GCA_000611955.2 of Stegodyphus mimosarum. Lineage (NCBI taxonomy): Eukaryota > Metazoa > Arthropoda > Arachnida > Araneae > Eresidae > Stegodyphus > Stegodyphus mimosarum. The sequence goes on from KK113506.1 coordinate 411,858, forward strand.
ACCCGGTAATTGAAGCTAAATATACGCTCGACATGCTCAGTTGTCATTACGCTCCATAAAAAAAGATTCGTGTGTTTCATCATAATGAATTTATTCGGCCGAAATATTCAAACAACCTATAATTTTCCCAATAAAGAATCGCAAATGCTTCATAATAATAGTCTTATAAATTACTTCCAATTGCTGTGATAAAGTCTGTACGCTGTATTTTCTGCACCGACGTAAAGTATATTTCTTGATATTTCTAGGCGCAATAAAATATGCAAATACAAAATGTAATAAAAAAATAATTTGTGTTCAGTAAGACTATTTATTTAGTTATTGGATTATTTGGTTGTTAGTAAACTAGGGCTTTCAAAAGAATTTATACAAATATTTGTGTTTATTTGTTTACAGTTTGATTTTATATATTTCTACTGACGTTGTAAAGAGAACCAAAGTAGAATAGAGGGCAAAGTTTGGTAAGGCAGAAATCTCCTACCGGGTCTTTCAACTGTAGGTGATTTCTTGCCAACATGGTGACATTCTAATAGTTTCTACAAACACGTTTTCGACGCTGTCGGAATTGTTTTCCCGAAGGTTCCAGCAATGCTTTCGTTCCTTTGAGCAAATGTCAAATGTTTCATTGGCTACACTGGAATTGATTCAAAATCAGTTCATTGCAGACTCGTTGCGTTAATTGTGCTACTGAGCTTACCGCTTAGTGATTACTGCTTTAAATGTCCCTCACGCGCGATTTTGTATGAGCTCTTTACCTTCTTACCAAAATTATGTTGTTCGTTTCAAGCTGGAATAAATCCCAGTATAATACGGCCTGCGCAAGCAATAACATCAATTTGCATCGACTGAAGAAAAAAGTTCATATCATACCGAGTCTAAACTCTGCATCATATGTAACTTCAATACTTTATGCGAAATCTCTCATTTTATTTCTCCAAGATAACAAAAAGAAAGGGAAATTCATTCCTGAACGTACACATTTTATTACAGACTTAATCATCAGCATTTTCTTTCCTTGTAGGTTACTAAACCCTTTTCAACGTAGGGTAACAAAACTAACATATAAAGATTTTTCTTTTCAGGCCCTAGAGGCCTAATCTTAGATTATCCTTGTTTAACCTCGTCGTTTTGACTGTTTAGCCCAGAAGAGCTTAAACGAATAATAAAAATTTATTGCAATATTTTATGACTTTCTGACTTCGTGTGATCATGAGAAAATAAGAATACGTAGTTTCTGACATGCATATAAGTTACCGGCAAAGTCTGAAACGCCCGCAATCTATACAATGCTTGTCGTCATTTTTAGTCAAAGTATGAAATATGAAAATTATTATGTACTTTATCTAGGCATTGTATGCAATACCTACGCATTCTATATAGAATGAGAAATGCTCTTTCGGCAAAGCATGAAAAAAAGATCGTAATAAGGCTATTATTTTAAAGACGCTCAATTCTCCAAAAATGCAAATGCTATTTTGGAAAAATAATGCAAGAATGCCATTAAAAGTTTTATTTAAATACGTAAAGAAGAATGAAAGTTGTACGAAACAAAATTTTCATATAAGAAATTAAAATTAACTTATTTGTTGGAACACGATAGGCTTGAATGGGCACACAAAGACATTTCATATTTAGGCACTTTATAGTTACACATGGATGAATCCTTAGCCACTCCCACTGAACTGAGCAACAGACGAGAGAAGAATTTCGTAGTCAGGAGTACCTTCAATTCTACGCAAGTTCTTAGAACATAAATTGAACTGTGATTTCATTATAGTTGTTTTATAATTCTTTCAGAAGTTCGAAGTCAGTAGAAAGTATCCTGTTACACTCATTATAACTGCCACTATATTACACGAATTATCATATATTTTCCCTAGGCATTGCATATAATATGGAGATGAATTTGATACTTTGGAGGTTTGTCATTTGGCACTCAATAGAATGTCTAGCCAATGTATGGAGTGTTTGATCATGCCATACATTGCCGACCAGTTTCACCATTCTACAAAATGCCTAGGTATTCTATAGAATGCCAGATTTCCTACTTTGCCCGCAACATGTACAACAGTTTTTGTTGGCTTCAAGTCACAAGTTCATTTTTAATACCTAATTTAACTAAAACGACTTAACGATACTAAACTAAAACGATTTTTTACAATGCTAAGAATATCTTTCTATATAGGTTTATGACGTTTCCACAGAATCTGGTGGATCGTTGACAATAAAATTAAACAAAATTGGCCTCAGAACCGATCCTTCAGGGAAAATGTAATGCGGTTGTAATACGTTTTTTAGTTGAAAATGCGCAACCAATGCAGACGTGAAAAGTTATCAGCGTTAGATGGGAGTTTATATGTTTAACTAACTTGGAAGCGAAGTTTCATGAGTTTGAAAATTAACCCTTAATGCCAGACGCAGTCTAACACCAATATAAAGTTTAATTAATTTTTTGCATTTAAAAAATATACCGATAGTAAGATACGCTACAACAATTGTTTGCGTCGGACACAAAAGTAAAGTGGGCAGCTGATCATTTTAATTTGTAAAACTGATCCCCACTAGCAAAAGAGTCTGAGAAAGGCAGGTAGAGTTTCAATTAATGGATTCACGCTTTAAAAATTCAGTAATACAAGCGGATATTTCCAAGTTTCGTACTTCACTCTAAACTACTGCTAAAGAAAAGATTTCAAATTTTAGCGCCCGACTGCTATTATCCCGAACATTTCCAATTCATTTTACCACACTGATTTATAAAGAATTTACTTCGAGCCACAAGCGTCATGCGATTTCTTTAGCTGCACACTAGTACTATGATTATTAAACTATCTAACCCATTATCCGTTAGCTTCTTAATATCTTATTTGAAAAAGTAAGATATGGACTAAGCTTTTTTGCTTGTATTTTAAAATTTCCTAAAGACTGCGATAATCAGATGATTAACTTCAGGAACGCTGCAGCTTCACCAGTCCAGGCTAAAACAGTAAAAAAAAATTTTAAATAAATAAACGAATAAATAAATAAAATGCAAACCAGTCGCGCGAAATATCATTAAGCGGAATTTCTAGTTAAAGGTATATTTAAAAGTCTCGAAACCAGTTTGAGTGGTGAGAATCATTTTCTCAGAACTCGCCAATCTTTTTCGTTTCACTTTACTTGTCGCTAACACGGTGAGAAAATAAATAAAAAGGTTAAGTTAGAAAAAGTATGCACTTAATGTGCTTCGAATTTAATCCTGCCACTTCTACTAATTGATAAGTACCTCATTTACATACGGGGCCATTTTCATATTTAGTTTGGTTATATCCACAAAACTGAACTTAGCCTACTGCATTGTCACTGCATAGTTTACTATGTCTTTAAAACAAGTTCTATGATTAGAAAGGAATTAAAAGAACAGTTTTGGACAGAAGTATAAAAGCGTACGCATACAAATATTTAGGAGGATGACTCGAACAATGATTACTGAAACAAGAATTTTTATGAAAAGATTTCTCTCAACTGCTAAAAAATTGCTAACCACAAAAAACATACCTAACCCTAATAGTATACAACGTATTATTAGGGTAAAATACGTTTCGGCGAATCACCATCTTTATTTGGAGGCACATCAAAATTATTTATTTGGCAGACAAATTACTTTTCGATCATAGTTGACTACAGATGATTTTTATAAACACAGATAAAAAGCTACGACGTCTTTTCAGGCAATAAGTAGTAGCATGGAAAGCGTATACACAGGGGGAAAGTTCACAGTTTCAGTTCGAGTCAGAGAAAGTTTTGGTTTAAAATTATTTGATGGGGTAGGAGGTATCTGTATTAAAACGTTACGTAATTTCGAATGATCTTGAATTTGGGGGAGCTGATGAACTTAGGGGGGGGGAAGAACACCAAATTTAGAATAGTTAATTTTGAGGTCGCCAATCATATTTTGTTATATCTTACATATATAACTTTTGATATTCTGTTAAATTGTACGGGGAAGACAAACCTTTTTTAAATAAAGATATGCAGAAAACTAACGATATTTAGAGAAACCTTGCATCTGATAAAGATAATGAAAAGCAAGTATGTTTAATAATGGGGCTAAATCTTTGACTACGATCTACTGCAGTAACAATGACGATATAATATAACCTTTCCTTACGGGCTTATATGGTGTTTTAAATTCTTGCTTAAATTCGCGAGATCAAATGAAATCTTTAATTTCCATCACTATTTTTGGCATGCTGTTTCATACCTCGCTAATTTATATTTTAAAATAGCAAGGTTTCGCGAAAAATAAGCCAGTCATTTAAATGTCTACGTCAGATAAAGATATGCCATTTAAGAGGGTAGATTTTAGTAGATAACTATTACTGGTTACAACGCTTATTGATTTTGAGGGTAACTAACCTAGAACTCTCTTCTTCGAAAAAAGGCGGCGTCATAGTCCTTCTCCATATAGAAGATATGTTTTTAGATATATTTTATTGTACTTGCAGATAAATTGTTTATAAATATAATAAAAATATGTAAATTAATCAGAAAACAATCATTATTTATGAGGAAATCATTATACGTAATTTCGTTGAAGACTATACATGATAAAGTTCCTTTCCCGGACTAAAAGTCCAAATTTTTAAACAATCAACAATGAGGAACGTCACCTGCTCGTGTTTTAATAGAAATGATTATACTTCAACTATTCCATTCCACTAACCAACTTTCTTCAAATACTCAATTTTCAGCGTTTGTTGAATCAAAATTTCTGCAACTCTCTAAAAATGAATGATTACCTATGGTCGGTTAAACAGTTTGATGTATACATTTTGTTAAAGCGAATTTTATTCCAACACTTAAAAATATTCTGATAGCTCCATATTACATCTGTTTTATTATCAAAAGAATCAGGAAAAAACAGAGCAGTACATCAAATAGGACTTTGGTGATAACAGTTTTGTTTTATTTTAGCATTCAATGGACTGTTTATAACTAATTCACAAACACAACTTCCTACATTATTTCAGGCTAAATTTTCTAACTTTTTTATTGCTGCATTAAAAGATGTATGAGAAATCTCTTAGTGAGCTACGATTTTTCCTTTTACGTTAGAAGCTCGAATGTCAGACAAGCCATGAATAGAAAACTTCATGCTATTACAATGCGATAGAAAAACTTTTGCATTATATGAAATTAAGTTATTAGGCGAACGCATCTTTTAAAAGTAAATTTAGAAAATAACATAAAGACACATTTTCACTCATTAAATTTGACAGACGGAAAGTATACTGAGTAGTATTCGCACTTTTAAAGATGCAAATTGTTTAAATGTTACTGAACGGTAATTGCTAACTGAAAAATTCTGTATTACAGTCACAAAATATGTGGGCTGTACTAAATGTAAATTGAGACATATAAATATCAGGATGTTCGTTACGTTCCGTTATTGCTTTGGTTGTAAATACGATTACGAAACAGAAGAAACCTGTATTGCTGATGTAGAACAACACCCTTTAAACAAAGAGCAAATATAAGGTCAAGCCCACGCCAACGTTATCGCTGAAGATCATAATAAGCATGTATTACATCCATTTAAATCACGTACATCAAATGTTAACAAACAGTGATTACATGAAATACGATTTCATCACCTACGTAGACCCAAATTTGAGGAATTTTTATTTTGTGTTATATGTAAAGTATGAAAAAGAAGACAATTAAAAATTCGAAGCGCAAAATCAGAAAATAGTCTGCACAAATCTTTAAAACGTGCAGGTTTTGAGTAGTTCACATCCAACATGAACTACGCTTCGTAATGAAAATTTCTAACGCCTCGAAAAATATATTTTTATTTCAATGTAACTACGTAACTAATTCAGTTTAGAAATTCTTTCAGTCATCTTCAATTAATAACAAATTCGATTACCGATATCTTAAAATGGAAGAAAAACTGCCCTTATAATCATCGGTAATTTACTAAGTGGTTAAAAATACAAAGTACCAGCGCATTCAAAGATTCAGTATGTAGATATTCCAGTATCAATTAAGTATTTACGAGACTGTGCTTTAAAAGTGATTCTAATGTCTAAACGTCTGCGCCAAATGTTACTCATCCGCGTCACATTTCTGTGTTTTGATTTACGGTTCAAGAGATATCATTGAAGCAAAGCTTAATCTATAAAACTAGAAATACCGGAGCCCTGTGGAAGACCTTCAGGAAATAGGAACAAAAAAAAACAAATAAAATAGTAAATAATTAAAAAAATAAAATAATTAATAATTGCAATTATTAAATAATTAAAATTCAGTAAGATGTAAAGAGATAAATAAATTTTTTTATAAATATTAAACGATTGATAAATAGTTAAAAAATAAAATATACCCAACCTCGTCAATTTTAGATGACGAGGTTGGGTATATTTTATTTGGGCATCACCTGAAATAAAAAGTTTGCTCAAAATTAAGAAACAACTCATCCAGGCTCCGACTGAATTTAAGCCTTGAATATACAGACAGTATAACGTTTTTTTTTTCAAAAGTAGGTAGAAACAAAGACCATTCTTTTTCCAGTGCGCAAATGAAAACGGATAAAACGATTGAAGAGGCCCTAATGAGAATAGAAAGGATGCTAGAAACGGTATGAGAGTATGAAAAGAGACGTGTAAATACTAAAACAGACAGGGCCAGATTACCAATTAGGCACAGTAGGCACGTGCCTAGGGCCTACGAAGGCCAAAGGTCTTAGGGCTTTGAAAAAAAATATATTGAAATAAAAATACCCCAAAAACTTATAAACATTTTTATATTATTATATAGTGAAGGTCAAAATAATATATGTAAATACAAATACACAAAAAATACGAATACAAAACGTTTGGTTTACTAAGTAGATCCTAAAATAACTCCTTTTTTCGGGATTTTGACACAGCGAATTCGTGTATTATATCTTCAAAATTAATGCCGCGAGCGACATCACTTTCAATACACAGAAGGCCCAGTGACGAAGTTCTCTCTTGACCCATAGTTGAACGCATAAAATTTTTTATAAGCTTCAACTTGGAGAATGATCTTTCTCCTTCTGCATTCGAACCCAATATCGAAAGGTATATGCGCAATGCAATATTAACATTTGGGAAACTTGACACAAGTTTATCCTTTATTTGTAATTTGATGAGATCCGTTATAGAGGTGGTTTTGGGGTACAAATTTGAAAAAATCAAATACTCATCAACAAAGTTTTCTTCTAAGTCAGACGGATACATTTTTACCAGAGCTTGAGCCTTAACCTTGATAATGTCCTCGGTCAGTGTATTATCCGTAAGAAAACTAAATGTGTCATAAAGGCTGGTATACGCAGTGCGTCTCTTTGTCATTTCAGCGCAAAGCACATCCAGAACAATAAAAAAAACATTAATCTTAAAGGAATCTTTGGCACTGCGAGAGGGAGTCTCATCTGGTCCTTCATCGAACTGTCGTTTTCTCTTACGAATTCTAGTTTCGGATTCTTTAAATTCTGAATCTGGTGCAAGGGCTTTTGCCTTAAGATAATAGCTATTATACATGTCCTCAGTTCTGCAGTGAGATAAATATTGAATTAAACTGTCGTAAAGTCGCACCATCGTGTTAAACTCGATGCCAGGTTCTTGAAGAGATTTATTTACAATATCGACGTGTTTTAGTAGATCTTCCCAAATAACTGTGAGTAATACCATCTCCAAAGTATTCATTTGATGGATTAAGAAATCACTGTTGTTTTCATACCTTCACTAGTTGAAATATTTGTAAGAATACCACGTATATCATCATAATGGGCACATAATGTTTTTACAGCCTCATAACGTGCTGACCATCTGGTCTCTGAAAGTCTTTTTACAGAAATTTTATTACCCAAAGACCTTAGTTTAGACCATCTTTGAGGGGACGCTGCAAAGAAATTGTAGAGCGATTGCAAAATTTCAAAAAATTTTACAGCTTCTAAGCAGCTTTCTGCCGCCGCTGTGCCAACTAGATTAAGACTATGAGCTCCACATGGTACCCAAGTGGCTGCGCTGTTGATTTCCCTAAATCTAGTTTGTACTCCCGAATACACTCCGCTCATATTAGCCGCATTGTCATAAGACTGACATCTGCAAAATTTTGGGTCTATTCCCTGATTTTCTAAAACTGAAATTAGAGTGTCAAAAAGATACTTGGCATCATGTTTTTCTATTTTAACAAACATCAAAAATCTTTCATATATATCTCCAGTTTTTGAGACATATCTAATAACTATGGAGAGTTGATCCGTATGGCTAACGTCAGGTGTAGAATCCACAGTGATTCCATAATACTTGGCTTCTTTGATTTCTGTAACTATTTTTTCCAATACTTTTGACCCCAGTAAAATTATTAGTTCTTCATACGTTGTGGAGGATAAATATGATACTTTTCCGCGGCCTGGATTACCGTATCTTCTTACATGTTCTTCTAGAAACGGATCAAATTTGGCTAAGAGATCGATACACCCAAGAAAATTGCCATTACTAGGATCACCATGTATTTCATTATCGCCTCTAAACGCTAGTCCCCTTTCGGCCAAAAACTTAATTACTTCCACTACTCTTCTTAAAACCGTTGTCCAATATGTGCTTTCTTTTTCCTTGACAATATCAAACGTCTCATCAATTTTTCTAGTTTGTTGGTAGTTCACTAAAGCAGAAATAGATGCAAAATGTTCTTTTGACACTTCATGACTTGAAATTCTCGAATGTGCGTTTTTCCAGTCATTAAAGCCTGTAAGGAATTGGTTACACAGGTTTGGATTTCCAGGTAGGTCCGATTTGAACAAAATACATTTATAACAAAAAAACTTGCCAGTAGATTCGGAAAATATCAACCAGTCCCTTTTTATAATATCATTGTTGTTCAGTTTTCTGAAAAAATAATCTTGTGATGGACATCTCATTATTTCGCCAAATTTAGTGGCGTATAACTTAAAATTTATATCCAATTTCTGCACAGGGTGATTACGAGAGAAGTAATCGATAAGATCTGCGCTTATGGTTGTCCACCGTGCTGGATCAGAACTGAAAATACTTGAGGCTGATGTTGTTGGTAGTGATTCAGGCACCACCTGCTTGGAAGCGTCGTTAAAATTTCGTAAACCCCCGTCAGCCTCGTCTTCTGTGACATTCTCAGTTTTATTGGTTGAACATTCTTGCGAGTCCCAACAAGCCTCAGCTTCTTTAGGTCTAACCTCGATCGAGGAAATATCTACCGCATCTGCATTATCTTCTGTCTCCTTAGAAATGTTAACATATTTCAATAAAGAACCTTTAATTTTACTAAGCGACTCACTCACTTTCTCTTTCTTTTTGCGTTTTTCATGTCCACTTTGGTGTTTTCTTTTATATCCATCAGACATTTTTCGCTAAAAAAAAATTTTTAAAAAAAGCTTTTATAAATTGCGCTTAAAAGTTTAAAATAATTTTTTAACTTTCTGATATACCATAATAAAAGCGATGGGCACGCACAAACTAAAATTTAAACTTGTTTTCTCCTTCTTCTCGTCACCTTTAAATATACATTTTAGTTTGCGCCCGTCGCTTTTATTATGCTATCAGAAAGCTAAAAAGTTATTTTAAATTTGTTAAGTAATGCATTTTAAACTTGTAAAAACGAAACCCGGATTTACGAGTATGGATTAAAATTAAGCTATTCCAAAGGTGATTTGGACTGTACTATTTCTACGACTACTACTGGAGATTTTTTACAATAGTATGGCCAAACCACCCCATAGTAGGCCTACTCAAAGTTCCTTGCATTGTGCTGCATTCTACGGCGGACTATTATACTAATAAGAAGTGATAAAATGAAAATTCTATTATTTATAATGGAATGAAGCAATATTCCAGAATCAAAAACTAGGTTGAAATAAGTAGAGTATAAAAACAACTTTCCTTTACTTACCTTACTTATAATAAATTTAACTTCCAGTTTTTAAACTAAAGATTGACTTGGGGTTGAGCGTGATTAAATACAAGCACAGGCATACACGCTCTATCGTAGTGTTTACATATTAACTTATTACACAACTGAGCTACTAAAACAAAAGACCTTAGCAGCAGGGAAAACCTCTCGATCGCGCGCAAGCGTTTGGTAGTGGGCATGGAAACGTGGCCAACTGTGTCAAACGCATGTGCCCGTCCGAGAGGTTTTCCCGGCGGCTAATGTCTTGTCATGTTCATGTACTAAAACCCTGGAATTCTGCATGGAATTTGGTAGATATAAAAGTTGCATTGTTGCAGATAAACTCAATTCTGGAATTATGGCTATTGAAAATGGCTCTATGAAAAATAAAAACATTAAAATCCCAAAATAAAATAATGTTATTTTACCGCATCATCACATTTTCGGATTTATATCTACAACAAAATTATTACTTAATATTAGCGGTCAATTTCAGTTAAAATATGTTTATTATTTCGGGGCCTACGCTGCTGGAGTGCCTAGGGCCTACGACACCCTTAATCCGGCCCTGAAAACAGAGAAAGAGTAATCGATCACTTTCTGACTACGATCCCAGAATGTGACAGGCGAAAAAAAAATTCTCTCGAATGCGAGGGTTGATCTGTAAGAAATGAAAACAAACATAATGTTCTATACAAGTGACAGTTTTCGTCTCCGTTATTTGATTCGTTCGAAAAAGTTTGCAGGTGTTGCTTTTCATAAGTTCAACTAACGTTGAAAGTGCACCATCACTAAATTGATCATATCGAGTACTTTCAAAACTGAAAAATTTACCCGCTCTCATAAATTCGTTGCAATTCCTGGAGAATAAGGGCTAATACCAGGGAGGAGGCTTTTCCTTCAAGTCCCAACTTCTATCAAAGACAGGCATGCTTTAAGAAGTTAGAAACGATTTTTAATTCTAAAATTTCTATTATCAAAAGAATTTTCTGCTGAAACTGCGATTTACTCACACAATGACGTATAATAGTATTTATGGTTCAGGTACGCTGTGGCTTGAATTATAATTTATTTTAAAAACTTCCGGAGTCGGGGTTCGGCGGGCTACGGAGTAATTTAAGCTTTGCATCGAACTAGTTTGATGTACATTGCGCTTCTAATTTGATAAATGTGCTTCAAATATTTCATCAAGTGGCTTTAGTTAAAATTTCTGCAATATGACTTGTTTTGAGAAAATATTCAAAGTATAAACTTAATTATTCTGATATTTTTACTTAATGGTTTTGGAAATTATGATATTGTTGGTTCATTTAATGTTATATTTTTGCTAATAGTGTATGCTAAGAGTTTTTATAACGATGAAGCAAGTAATTTATTTATTAAATAGTGCAACTAAAATGTTTTATAATCATCTGTGAGAAAACTTCTATATTATTCTTTTGAACTTAGAAAATGCAATGCTGCTCTTATGTAAATGATATAAAATTAAATACTTTACGTTATTAATTAACTTCGATTTTTATTAATTATGTTAAATAAATTCGTAACGAATTTTAAAAATTTTCAAACATTTTAATTAGGGAAAATTATTAAAGTTTAATGTACTAATAATTAGTTATAATTTAGGATTATTGTGAAAAATGTTAATTATTCTTATGAATTTCGAATTTTTCGAGGGCAAGATAAATATGAAAACAGCGAAATAATTTCAAGTAACAGTACAGACAATTATATAAGAATTGCGTTAGAATATTAATATTAAAAATATTAAATTACATTGAGTATTGTGATAAGATTTAAGAATACAAAACAGCCACCTTTTTCGAACACTTTTATAACAATTAATACATGGGTTTGAAGTCTAAATACTTCACTGGTTGTACATACGGTGCTCTAAAACTTACGTAAATATAATAATTAATGCATCTAATATAATAACCTAATAATATAATTATCTTAACTCTCATAATATTTAAATATAGATCATATAATTAATAATAACGAATTACTTCATGCTTTTATCACACTTTTTACTGGCAATTACACAAATTTTAAATAATAAGCAAAATTAACAGAAGATATCAAATAATAAAATTATAATTGCACAGTCCAGCAAATTTTAAAATTTTACTTGTTAAATATGGAAGTGAAAGGATGATGCTTCTAGATGTTTAGACCGCTCCCCCCCCCGCGACGGCAAAATACCTGAGAATTGGTAGTTCGAACTGGGTCCGATTTCAGTGGGTTGACTGTATGTGCTTTTCCGCGAGTGCAATGCGAATGCGAACCAGTTTCCCGTAATCCTCCACAAAAGCATCCCTCCTCTTAAGATACAGTTCTCGCGTATTTTCCCATAATCAAATAAACCTCATAGATATTTACTCTTCCTCTTGATTTTAAATCAGCTTATAAATCTTCTTTCAGTCATTCAGATATTTGAATAATCCTCTGACAGAAAGCAACAATAATGGCAAAATTGAGGAAAAAATGTTTGTTTATTTGAAAGTGGCAAAAGTTATACCGAGGAAAAGAAATTTCATATTAAAAAATTGTACATGATAGAGAGAAAAAATATTTTTGTGATGAACGCGCAAAAGTATATAAAAATCACTACAGATTATAAAAACAATCATATCAATACTAACCGCTATTTCTTATTAATAATTAGCGTATTTAGTTAGAATGCCATTTCGTGTTACCATTCTTTAAGTGTTATGTGGCTCTAAAGGTATATTTTAAATTATTGTGCATGTAAAACTGTGTTTATAAAATTAAAATGCATAGATACTATTAAACGTTGAAGAGGAAGTTTGACTGCTCAGCGCTCGTTTCAACAATCCTAAAAACGTACAACTAAATTTCATTTATTTATTACATACAATGACAATTTGCAATTTTATACGAACTTCGAAGCATATTAAATAAGCACATGGATGTATAACTTCCTGAAAAATTTCTTATAAATTCTATTTAGACCATCAAATTTGGAAATCTACGTCATGACCTTAGTTTCATCTAGAAGTCAACCATGAATGGCCATCGTTTCGAATTGTTTAAAACAATAAAAGCATTTCAGATGAATAATATTAAAAATATGAAAAAGAATTTTAAAGATGAAATAAGAGTAGCGCTGTCAACTAAAAATAAACAAAAGCAAGCAAGTACATCAGAGAAGATACACAGCTGTATCTGAAGGTCATTTAAGAAGACATGTAACAGATGTATCGTGTAATGTATATACATGGTGTGTTTCTCTGAAGCACGTGGTGGAACTGAATCTCAAATAACAGAGGTGGATATGATTTAGTACTTAATACTCACGTAACTAAAATTTTAGAGTGGATTTCACGAAGTCTTTTTTTGAAACATAAATGTTATATAAAGAAGAGTAGTATTTATTTCTATATACGATCAAATTATAATTAATCCTTTGAACAGCATACTTGAATTAACCCTGGTATACAGTATTGGCAGTAATGTATGCACCTAAGTTAACATGAATGGATGCTTTTATGAGCGACTAGCCACGGCGTCGTATTTTATGCTAATACAGCGTATATGCATGTTCAAATAAGGGACTTTCAAGAGAGTTAGGACTTCGTAAAATAATTATTATTTTAATAATTGCATTACATAATTTTTAATAATTTTTTAAACTTTTCTGAAGTTTAAATTATTACAATTACCTATCAATAAATACTACAAGTTACGTCTCTTCAAAAGTTACTTCTAATTACAACTATTATTGTTCAAAATTCACAGGTATTTATTGCCGTAATGACCGTAATACGCATATTTGAAGAAATAAAAGAAAGCAATATTCTGTTCTGTAAAAACTTTATCCTGGGCATAAGAAATCAACTAAAAAATCTTATACAAAGCAATGCCTAAATCTTGGAAGACCAAGCGACCGAAGGGTAAAACAGCTGAACACTGGCAGTTCCGACCTCGGTTCGATTCCAGGCAAACGGGGTGGATATATGGATGTTTTGTGGTTTTCTCCACATGTAATGTGTACACGAGCCAGTTTCTCTTAGAAAATCCTCCACGAAGGTATCCCTCGCTTTAAGCAGACAGCTCTAGTATGTTTCGACATAATCTACCAAACCAAAGCTGTCTCGCATAATGGGCCAGCAGTATAAGCATTTGCAGACATTTTGTTTTCATTTGTTTCAAACCACACTAAGAAATGTTGCGGCAAAGAAGCTGTTCAAAATAAAAATATAAGTAAAAACATTTTTAATAAATTTCAAAATGATAAAATTTGTAGCAAAGTGATTTGTTTTTACTAACTTTTAATCCTCTCTTGGTGTTGGTTACTCGTTGAAATGAAAGTACAGGGGATCTCAGCTCTGAAAAGGGAAAACCCACGAATCCAATTTCGAATTAATATCCTTCCGTGCAAGTAGCGCCGCGACCAGAGCTAAGCATACCTCCTTTCTCTTTCCTATCATTAATAAAAAGGAAGACTCACTTCCCTGGGGAACGGGTGAAGGCTGCGTTTTAGAGCCTCCAGCGAAACGCCTCTGCGACATGAAGTTAAGGCTTTTGGGTTCCCTGCAGTTGCCCCCGTATATCCACTATTTAAGGCTTTTGGGTTCCCTGCAGTTGCCCCCGTATATCCACTATTTCCTTTTGTTTTTAATTTTAGTGTGCGACAAACTACGCATATCGCAACGTTAAATACTACAATAACATACATTTCTCTCCTTAAAATTAGTATGCGGATGAACTGTATAAATAAAGCATGTTTTTTCGTTTTGGGATAGGAAAATTCCCTAAAGTGAATAAAAATCAACGAATTTTATTAATTATGAATTAAAGAATTTTTTACCAGGTCGAAATAGCTTAATATTCGAATTCTGAAGTACCTAAACTTCAGATCTCGTGATCATTATTCAAGAAGAAACAAAATACATAATAGATTGAAAGAAATGCCGGAACACTTCATGCAGTTTATTTCAATAACTCAAATTAATCATCTCCCCATTAAATCTGTGAGCTCTTGAGGCATTTGCTATCGTAATTTTGTATTCATGAACTTCCCTATCTTCAGATCTAACCATCATTATTCATGACTGCATAAATACACTCATGATCTTCTCCAATGTAGCTAAATAATATATTCGATGCTATAATTTCAATGTGTGCGGTATCGCTTGATCTTTAAATCTCAAAATCAAAAGCATTATTTCGTAAATTCTTCTCTTCAAGTAACTGAAAAAGTTGCACGAATTAACAAAGCAGTATCTCAAAATAAATATCAACATTATAGTTATGTGCCAGTAACCAATTATTTCAAGGAAAGAGACACAGAAATCTGAACTTTTTACATCATTTGTACGAGCAGTAGTATAATTTCATCCATGCATTTATCATCCATGCGTTTATCATCCATCCTCTTCTTGGTTAGTTTCCAGTTTCATTATAAACATATGGTCTATGCCGAAAAATATGTAAAATGAACATCACTGGCTGGCATTTCGAAATTTCCTACTTTTGAAAGAGAAAAAATACGAATGCATATCAGAAAACATGGCGTTATAGAACATTCAAGTTAAGTCGCTTTATTTTTCCTTACATTTTGCAACATTATCGTGTTATGGCATGACCCTTTATCTGCTGATCAGAGCCGAGCGTTTTTCAACAGATCTTATGTAACGATTCTAATTGATGATAAAAAATATAAGGGGTAATTCCTTGCTCTATCTTTGAATCCAAAATGAATTATGGGAATCGTTCCTCCCCAAATGCGCAATAACACTTTTACAATATCAGGCAATATTAACAGCGCTAAGCTGCCATATAAGATATGTTTTACGTTACTGGCCACTATTCTGCACTCAGAAATGCATCGTTTCATATCTGTTCTGTAATGAAGCACAGATTTTTCATCGCAGTCCTTTGGTTCTACTCGATAAATAATGAGCAGCCTAGTTTTTTGGTCTTTGTACTGGTGAACAAGTGGCTCGAAGTCCGTTTGACACTTCTTGCATCTTCATCAATCTTGGATCTCATTTAGAAAAGAAAAAAGACGAACGATGTAAAGGTTTCTAGTGAAATCTTTGAATGTTGAAATTTACATATTAAGTATAAAAAAATGTATCCAGAGCAATACGCTCAAGGCAAAGACTTCCTTATTATCAATTAATGAAATGATATTTAGAATAAATGTTTATAACTGAAATTTCATTATTAAGTTATAAAGTATTTTCCCCCCTCTTTTCCGCATGCCTCCGCGGTGTAACTCGAAGCATACTTAACATGTATTGCAGAGGTCCAGGGTGCGAATCCTGGACCACTGCACACTTTTCACGTTTCCTGCTTTAAAAAAAAAAAAAAAACTAATAACTTATACAAGGTGTTCAGTAATACCCTGGCACAAGAATATATATGCTATAGGTATACTGTTCCACTTAAATTCAGAGGACAAAGCATATAAGCAAACATTTATAACAACTTTCCACTCATTCTGCCTTGGATGGCAGAAGGTTGAAAACCATTAAACTCTAGTAGATTAGTTTGGTTTCAGTTATTTAACAGTGGAAAATATTTATTATCCCACGAAAATTACGAATTTATTAATACGATGGCACATACGAATATATGCTTGCTTATAAGACTGTTGCCGTAGTTTTAAAAATTCGCTGTATATACAATGAAGCTTCATAACATCCTGTACGGACATAGACAGCCATTTCTAAAGAAATCTTATGAAAATGTGCAATTCTTCGTCAGATTTACTTGTAACTTTCTTGTTTAGATTGTCGTCATCATCTTCGTCCCCTCCTTTTAATCATATTCCTCCTTTCCCAGTACATGTCATTATTTCGTCGTCATCATGAGAAAATGCGACAGGAACAGAATTGTCTACATCCATCCAAAACTTCACCTCTTCACTAGCACTAATATCCAATCACTAGCATTATCTCCGAATATCTAAGTAAATCCAAGATGTCTGACATGAGTGTTCGACGCGATTTAAAATTAAAAGAACCATTCTGACTCGATTAGCCACCATGATCATTGGCCACAATTTACGCCAGCAAGAACGTAATGATCTTTATATCCTTCATAGAAACAGAAAAGTAAATATGGCTGGATTTTTTCTAAAAATCGTGGACACTAAGATTGCTCATTTTGACATATGGACGTATAAAAAGGGATCGATAATTCATCTTTATATTTTGTGTAATTCCTTGATTCATTAGCTGGATAAGATTTGATACGTTGTTCTGCAGAAACATAAGACAGATGTTTCTAACATTTAAGCCCGGTAGTCTATTACACACCTTTTTGGCTTACAGGTCTAAATTTCGGATTTAAATCTAAACATTCAAAAGTATCCTTATTTTTATATTTATTAGTAAAAAAATTCAGTAAATAAAAAAAACAGTAATGAGATGTGGTGCAAGAGATATGTGTGAATAATAGCCCGTCACAAAAGTTTTAGAACTGGTTCCCTGTTTCCAGCAGTGGGCAAAACGCTGGAAAATGGGCATCAGTGCTAGTTGAGAATACAATGAAGGGAATTAAAATATGTAAGTATAAAATATAATATAATCGCTTCAAAAATGTTTCAGTTATTTTTGGTTGTTGCATCGCATAGATATAGTAAAATTGGTTTCAAATAACTGGGAGATTAATTACAGTTGAATATGTGTATATATGTACACGCAAGAGAAATTTCGTCTTTCTACTGAAGAGTTTCCATGATCAGATATCTCTGTGAGTATTACTCATCAAAATAAAGATCCTTTTAATATTTTTTTTCAGCGAGGAGGAGTTTGTTATAATGAATGTGCAGGTAAAATATATTTAAATTTCATATTTACATTCAAAATATTTTAAGTTTTTTATTTTCCAGAAAATTACTTAATTAGATTTCAAAGACAGCT
>KK113506.1:439774-450798 GCA_000611955.2 Stegodyphus mimosarum
AATTGACTGAGTTAGATTATTTGAAGGGCTTTCTGCATCCAATACCAATGACGTGGTACTTCAGACACTATTTAGCTTGCAATTACACTGTTTTTCCTGCAAATAAGTAAGTAGCTCGATTTACTTAAAACTAAATTTTTTAATCTTGAAAAAACATTTGTCTCAAATTAATTTTTTTTCTTAAATTCTCAACTACCTCTGAATGTTATCAATTTTCCTAAGAATGTAATTAAATAATGCATTAAAAATCACCAACTGTCATATTCTCTAAAACGACCATTTCCATATAGTATCAATATAATCTGAAACCGAGAATAGTTTTTTAAGCTTGATCGTATTCCTTTCTCAGGGATCAATGTTAGAATAATAACATTGTAGAACAGAATTATTAATTAGCTTACAGAGATTAAATCAGCATTTTTTTGAAATTATGTATAGATCGCTTGAGGTATGTGAATGAATTAAGAGAACATCATACGAAACAGCCTCGAATGCCTGATGTTGAAAAGCTGGACAAAATAGACGTGGACAATACACCAGGTGTTTGCCTTACTGTTACAGATATAATCCTGTCACATTACTGTACTGTATAAATATTCTGCAATGCGTAACCATAATGGAAAAGATAAGACATATTTGAATTATTTTATAACGAATGCGAACCGTATCCTATCACACTGCTATATTAGAGGAAGGATTTAAATACACATGTATATGCATTTCAGATGCAGTACAACTCCCACCTTATTTTTAAGAAAAATTATATCTAATGGTTTACAAGCGGGTAATCAAAAATTGCAGCTACTGGGAAAAAATGAATGTTGGAAACAACGCTGCCAAAGAAAAAAAATTAGTCGTTTTACATATTTTTCTGTGTAACGAATAGTCTCTGCAACGAAAAATTTAATGATTAGTGCCAATGAATGTTGGCTATTATTCTCTACCACCGCCTAGGCTTTTAAAATATATTTATTTACATTTACTTCCCAAATTTTAAAACTATGAATAAAATTAAATGAACATATTATTTTTAGAAAATGCCTATTCATTTCCCAAGGTAATATTTTCCCCTTAAAGAAAATTTTTAATAAATTAAAAATTGTTTTTAAGCCTTAATTCAGTAAATTATATCACACTTTGATCATAAAGCTGTAGTCTATTAGAATTTTCCCAGCAAGAAACACGAAACACAAGTAATGCCTCGTCAGGATTCGAACTCCGGACCTTCTGATTGTTAGCCGAACGTGCTTCCAATTACACCACGCAGGCATACGGTATGGCATAATAATTCCTTACAAATTGTTACCCTAATAAATTCAAAAAGAAATTAAGCAGAAAGGGCTGACACGCTAAATTAACTACAAATTTTAATAGCAATTATTAAAACACTTTTAAAATTTGAAAAATAAGACTACAGCGTCTTCATTCGAAAAATTGCAGATATTATACATAAAAAAGGAAGTAACATTAAAAAGCTGCAATAAATCAGTCTGGGACAAAGCATGACTTACCTTCAGCTTACCCTACCACTTCTCCATAGCGAATCCTCTTTTCATTAAAATGAAAATTTTGACGAAGAAATCGGTCTCAAATGTATCAAGCTTTTTCTACGAGGACTCGGAAATGAGGGACCGGCCAATGACCATCCATTTAACTACTCACGAAAGAAATTAAACACTATCGCGAGGTGGAATGAAAAGCAGAATTTTAAGGAACCACAGTGCGGAAGAGGGGAAAATCGATTTTGCGGCGGACTGCACGTGGAATTACCCATTTAGTGGCTCCACGTCATATACGTGATGTAAAGAAAAACTTGGATTCACATTCCACACGCGACAAAAAAACTGGTAAATTAGTACTATATATGCAAGCATAGCTCTTTGCCTCATTGTTAAAGAAATACCAGAAGTTGACACAACATTGGGTTATTTTAAGATCTTTACAGCCCAGCAAAAATTAATTGCCGTATTTTTTTCATTCATTTGTTTTTACTTTGGTGTAAGAAAAAGCGAAAATTAACGCAATATTAACCCTTGCCAATTTAGAAGTCATCTTAGGATGAGTGATTATAAAAAGCCAGACATAAAAAGCCTATGAATTTCAGCTAAAATTTACAATGCCCTATTTCAGAAACAGCCCTATTAAATTCAGTTATTTCATAAAACCGTTCATCGCAGGTTAGTAATGAGTGGCTGCGTGT
This sequence comes from Stegodyphus mimosarum, assembly GCA_000611955.2. NCBI lineage: Eukaryota > Metazoa > Arthropoda > Arachnida > Araneae > Eresidae > Stegodyphus > Stegodyphus mimosarum. The sequence continues at coordinate 441,975 of KK113506.1, forward strand.
TTGCATTCGATATTGATGACAAATGGAGCTGATTTCATATGCTGCCGCCTTACCGGCGCCACTGAAATTCTGTCATATAGATATCGGATATGGAGACAACGGTGAGTAAAGATTTAATCTACATACTTTATAATGAATATATGATCTGTAAGATGGCTATGGTTTGCATGTATACGTGCTCATCTTTAACTACCGTAGAATTCAGAAAACTCTACATGACAAATACATAAAAATGGCATTTCCATTAAAATCGCAGTAATATTTGCTTAAAATGGGCCAACGCCCCAAGCATACATTTTTCATTCCAAAACTCAAAGAACATGCGTGTATTCTCATTCACATTTCATCTTAGGCTATTGAAACACGTAGAGCTTGGTTTACTCTTTAACAAATAAAACTAACTGAAAATACATATTACTAGACATTTTTCCGTTCTCAGATTTAATATCACTACATCTTGTGGTAGAATAAGTGCACATACTAAGTCACGTGAAAATTTATACTAGGGTTGTATGCTTAACAAGGTAATAAGATACATTAATATTTCATTTGAGGCAGATTTATGCGCTTTTACTTATTAAGTCGAATGATGCGGGCAAAGCATATTTTAATTATTATTTATAGCAAATTTTTATGGCAAATATTTTATGAACTTCTGCTTTAATTTCTAAAGATTGTATAAACTGTGTACCCTTTTCTTGCATTTTTTTCGCCTTCATTTGTGACGCGAGTTAACTGTGCTTTGACTGTAGATTTCTGTATTGTAAAACTCACTTTGTTACCCCAAAAATACGAAATAGGTTTCAGCAATCCATATGGTACATCCAATAATGATATTTTAAATAAAAATTCTGGAAACAAAGTTTTAGATAGATAATACTATCTCTTTTTTTCCATTTCTAGTGGCGGGTACAGACAATTTATATCCATGCCTTTTCCGAGATTCGAATCGAGCCCATCGGTACGGCAGTCTTAGACGCTAACCACTTTCCCGTCTGGGCGGCAGATAGATAATATTAATTATAATGGAATTATGCTGGGATCATAATAATTATGACGGGATTATGACGCAAATCATTGCGCAAAAATACTGATAATTCATCGTGAGAAGCAACAAAAGCTCTGTACTGATAACAAATGAGCTCCACATGGCATTACTGGACGGCGAGATGTCAAACGAAGCTTATGAAATTCGTACACGTTTAAGTATACGATTAGTAAGGCGAGTATATATTTTTTGACTTTCCGAAATACCAGTTCAACGCAACCGAGTTCAACGAATGCATCAAAACAGCCTACACAAAGCACTGAAATTTCTGAACAGTTTACTCCGCAGATAGTTGACTATATGGACATCTGGATGGCTTTCCCATGTGTAACGTGAGTACAAGCCACCTTTCCTTAGAAAATTCTGAACAAACAAATCTTTCTTATCAAAACATCCCTCCTACGCCAAGGCAAATAGCCCTACTGTCTGCGCTTGGCCGTAACTGAATAATTTAATCCAAGTTAGAATACGAGAAAAGAATTAGCTTTTATATCTAATAGGCTTTACATCTAATAGCAAAGATTATCTTTAACATGTAGTCTCATTTTCATTCAAAAAATATTTTTGCTTCACCAGATTTCTAGATTACAAAAGTAAATTTATATACAGGATGTTTCAGCATAACGGTTACAAACTTTCAAGAGGGATAGAATATACCCAGAATATACCAATGCATGGTAGTAAACGCTTCCTTGGCGCGGCAGTGACAACACAAAACAAGAAATAAAGGGCATGGCTAGGGTATGAAAACATGTGTATTATGCTTAGTACAGCAGAATCTAAGAAATAAAGTAGAGAGCAGTAGCAACAACTTTCGAAAAAAAGGAAATTTTCATCTCCAGCTTGCGAGAATATTGCCACTCGGAAATATAGGGGCGAAAATTATCGTTTTTCCGAGTTTTTCATTAATATCTCTGATTTTAGTTTTTTTTTTTTCTTTTTCTTTTTTTTTAAAGGGCATGTCGATCTTTTCCAGGACCCAGAAAAGAATTGTACAAAGTTTGGTAACGACAGTAGTAACTGAGTTATTAGAGGACAACTAAACACCTAAACACGCAGACTTTCTTTTATATATACAGATAACATCGTTTAGGTTCCCAAAGTCCCAAAATTCTGGACAACGATTTGATCATTTTTAGGCCAAAGGAACGTTAGCTCAGAAGGGCTATTTATTTCGTTTTGGCATTTTGCATCGATTCACTATAAACGGCGAATCACCTCTGAAATTGTTTCCACCAAATATTATTGCGCTGTAATATATTTAAAGAAATGAAATAAAGAAGAATCTGCAGAAATGTATGTATGCTTCTCGCATTGTGATAAAACAACGGTACCTAGGGGCATCTGGAAGCTCAAATTTGGAATTTGTTTTATTATCTACTTCATATTTTGTAAAGTATTTATGCGTTTCTTATTAAAAACCTTAACGATTTCAAAGCAAGCAATCGCAACACTATACGACAAAAAATATTGACAAAATATATTTTTAGTCTCCAGTGCGCGAGACTGTGCATTGGAAATTCTGATATGCTCTTTTAAATATTTTGCGATATTGTTGTTGGATTGAATTTTATGGTTTAAGTGGGAAGAACATGATATTTAATAAATAAAGGTAACACACAAAACGTTAAAAAAACGCCCCTTTAGGCTTAATATAAAGTCTGAAAATTTTCAGATTTTTTTCCCTTTATTTTTAAATTTTATTTTCATTCCGATATTCCATTTCCTTATAAGCACTAACTTTTTTCAGCACACCAAAAGAAATTTCCTTGATTATTGTCTGTAATCATGAAATTCCCTATTAGTTAAAAATTAAAAAATTAATTCAATATAAATCCCAGATATCAAACTGTGGCATATATCTCATGATGTGTAGTGTAATTCCTAGATCATGTAATTTTCTACTTTTAGCGCCCTAGTGCATCTGTATTTTACTGAGCGCCAGGGTTCGTACACATTTCTGCACATGAAAATTAAGTACTATTAAGTACTTTTAAGGACCATTAAAGAAAAAAATTAAGGACCTATCAGCAAATCGGAACTGCATAAATTCAGTTAAAGTCTATGCCTGAACTTCAGTTTCGTTATATCAACTTGATAAAAAATAGATCCGTAAGTCGGATGCACTATTGTTAAGACTAATTATAAAATAAATTCAAGAATAAAATCATTTTTGTAAAATTTGTCAAATAAGTATTAAAGATTTTACACCTATAATAGTTGGATATATTTTCAAGAAGATTTGTGACATTTTATTTCTATTTTACTAGTGGTTAGCTTTATGCTGATTTTTTTCTTTTATGTCTCATTTCGTTAAGTACTTGCTCAGTCTAGAGATTTTGTAAATAGCAGGCCGATTTTATACCAAACGGCATAGGTTAAAACGATAAGTAAAATCCATCATAAGAGAAGACTGGCTGTTGTCACTGCTGTTGCTCGCCTAGAGAGAGACTTGCCAATCAGAACTGACCTGAATGCCTGATATTAGCAGGGTTTTTGAAAGTTATACTCTGTCTGTCTGTCTGTCTGACGCAGTTAGTGTCGTAGCTTGTGTAGTTAGCATGTAGTGTAAAGTTCCTGGAGTTGTAATACAGTTAACATACTTTAAGGTTCCGATAAGTCACTAAAGCACCATAGGTGATAAGTTGTTTTGTATTATTTTAAGTCTTACTAGCTGTAAGGAATATGTTTTATGGTAATTTTTACATTTTTATGTTGTATCTTGTGACCATGGTAAGGATAAATGAAAGGCTCTGTAGAGATAACTTTTAAAGGTGAGCAATTAGTTACCAATAATTGAATTAGGTAGTTAGGTGGGTAGTAGATAATATAGATTTACCTGGCCACTATTAAATTTTATTTATTTTTTAAAAATATTTGATGAAAATCACAGTCTAATAACATTTAACAGTTTAAAATACGTGTAATTTATGACATTGATTCTTAAACGACATCAGGATAATAATACATTAAAAGCTACAACACGTTTGTGTTTTGCAGCAACAATATTCAACAAAATACTTATGCGTCTTTTTAATTAGAAGCCCTCCCAGACATTATGGCTAATTTATATCAATTTTCTTCTCTTTAAGCATCTTTTCTAACAATGAGAAATTTGTTTCAATAAGCAAACCAATGTTCGCATTAGTTTCTGCTTCATCTCCTAACTTGTCCATGTCTCCACATTATGCCTATGATATTTTATATGACTTGGTAAAAGTTAAATAGTCCAAAACTCTTGATAGGCATGAAGCGAATTATCATCATGTCTGAAAGTAACTATAAAGTCAGATAAAAGTTAGAATAAACCTCTTTATTTAAACAGAACTTATAGTATAAGTGCGTGTTCTTATGCTAGCAGAATGAACTACAGCTCATGGCGATGTAACTAAACAGGAAGAGTCAAATTAAAATTGTGGACTAGCAGTCAAAGACAGCACAATTTAATTTTAATCTAAGCTGGCTCAGTAACTCATAATCGTAACAGATTCAAATATCGGTAGCGATAACACAAAGCTGAATTATTACAAATTATCACAGCTGGCAAGAACTAACGCATCGTGCAAGCAGAAGCCAGAAACACTGTCTTACAATACAAAAACCTCAGTTTAAATACTATCTAAACGATTTGCATTCTGGTGAGGAAAATAAGGAAGAAGCTATTATAGTACAGGCTGAAATTATAAACAACTGGCTAATTTACATAATACTAACTGTACATATATTTAAAGAATAATTTTCTTCCTCTTTATGCATTCAGTTTCTTTTCTCAATACGTTTCCTCCGCATTTCAGAATTTTTGGATTTACTTAAAGATTTTTGTTATTCTAAAAACTACATGTCTTTAAAATACAGAGAAGAAGCTGCTAATTTTATTCCTTAAATAATACGAATACTGAGAGTAAATATGAAATGATATATGGTTAAAGCCGGTGTGGCAGAATGTTTAGAATTTTAGTGATGCACAGAGCAATAAAGTATAGAAATAACAAAACTTTTAGAATTCAGGACAGGCACTGGGAACAGAATTTAGGACCCACAGACACTGCATCAAGTACAAAAATGCCTAACGCCAAACCTGCGTGTCATGCATTGAGATATATAAGATACATATGATAATCTTTTAAACTGTTAATTTTCAATTCTTTTTTAAAAGAAAATTCCTTTCTGTAGATACGTGTCCATGTGCCAACATTAGAAGCATTATTGATATTTTCCATGCTTCTGCTTAGGGAAAAGAACACAAGAGGGGGGGATAATCATGTTAAGAAAAACATTTCTAGGATCGGAAATAAAACATTCAAATATTAGGTTTTCATTGTTCTCCCAGAAATTCTCCAAAGAGTAAGCAATTCATCACAAACATTCTGTAAAATACATCCATTACAGGTTAATACTATGAAAACATTTTTCATTTTGTCACATTTTTCTGGCATCATCTAGAATCTTAGATCTATAAATCTTGCATTCAAATCCTTCGAAACTTTCCAAAATACAATGTCTAAAATCCGAAAGAAAGACTACCACTACCAATTCTGCAACAGCGAAAAGTCGGAAGTATTTGAAAAAAAAATTAACACACACACACAAACACAACAAAACAACAAAAAAAAATTAAATGAATTTCATAGAGAAAACGGATGCACATTCTGAAAGTTCTGAATATTCTGAGACAATTACATGGGGAAAAACTCTTACCATGAAAAAATAAAAAATGAAGACATTTTAAAATAATTACACAGCTATTTCGTTTTTGCTAAGAACTGTTTTGTAAATTATGCTTTTTAGCATTAATAAATGCTAAAAAATAAATGCTTGTTTATTTTCGGATTCAAAATATTGTAACAATAAGTTGCCAAAATGAAAAGAAATATCATTTTATAATTTAACAGGGAAAAATAAAATGTTTTATCTCAATGTTTGTTCTTAAATATAATTTCGATATATTACCATTATTTTAACAAAATTTATTAACGTTACAATGTTCTAAACAAAAGTATTGAAAAATTCACAGATCTCCGAATTAAAAATTTTGTATAGAAACTGATTTTAAAATCGCCAAAATGTTAATAAGTAGCCAAATTTAGAACCGTTTAGTGAAAAAATTCGCATCCCCAAAAGGAAAAGTTGTTTAAGAGCTCTTCATTAGAAAAAGAAACAATTTCGAAATGCCTGTGTTTCATTTCTTGCCTAGAAACTCGAGTATTGCACCGTTTATATCAGAATTAGGAACAAATTCAATGGACCGAAATTTAGATGATTAAAATTAAGGAGCTTCAACTGATTTTGAACGAAATTAAGGACTTTTAAGGACCAAAAATCGATTCTAAAAAACCTAAGGACTTTTAAGGACTCTTAAGGACCGTACGAACCCTGTGAGCCGCCAAAAAGCTAGTTTGATTTACTGGCCAAGCGCGGCATAATAAAGTCATGTCTCATGTCACTGTGGCATATATATTAGAAATAACACATACGAAAATATTGCTGGCACGTCAATGGTTAATAGCATTTTATACGGTTATAAATCATTTAAATTAGTTTTGAAATGTCACTGTATGTACAGGTAATAATTTCGCTTTACATTGAAAGCAACAGATCAATGAATGCCATTTTCTCTACTGAATTGACACTTTGCAGATGATTCAGAGTAAGACATTCACGATTACTCTCCGTCTATTATGTTTTTTTCTACTCTTCAAGACATTAGATAAGCGGCAAAAAGTACATTATTGTTATTTACCCTCAAAATGTATTTTGATTTTTAATTATTTATGAAATTATTTTGATTTCCATCTAAATAAATTTTCTCGATGTTCTACATGACAGAGAAAATAAAAAGCAAATTTTCAGAATCCAGCAAAGGCAAAATTTAAAGATAGTGAAATGAAAAGAATATGATTAATTTAGGCTATAAAGTGATGCTCTTATGCTCTAGTGACATAGAGTATATGTCACTAGAGCATAAGAATAAATAAAAACAGTAAAATGGCATTATGGAACAAATCACAATTCTATGCTTAAGGAAGACAAAAATCCAAAACGAATTCACAGCTCAGATCCAGATAACCGATACCAGAAATGTTCATTTTTAATTGCGATGAATTTCCCAAAAAGAAATTTAAAAAAAATCGAATAACTGATGAAGGTAGATCGGTTGTTTAATGCCGAAAGACTGAAATACGAACCAAAAGCATGTGGTATCAAATTTTAAACAGCAAAATCAATATTAATAAACAACAGTCTTGATTTTTATGGGAGAAATTTTTGAGTCATTTATATGAAAATGCATGTTAATTTTCCTACTCAAATCTGCTGTAATTTAATTATTTATTCATGCTTTCCTAACAAAATCCAACCGGCATGTCAGAAATTCGACAAATAATTAAAAATTATGATACACATTCGTATGTGGTTTGGTATTTTTGGTACACCTGACGAAGTTCAGCTACCATTGGTTAAGTTCGTATTTAAATCATAAAGCTTCACACCTTGCAAACACACTGTGTATGTGTGTATATGTAATAGAAGGACTTGGAGAAATTTGCAACAGATTGGCGATGCTTCTTTGCGTTATAATAATTTGGAGAGGCCTTTACTACGTAGTTTGAAAGTTGACACAAAAAGATAGACAGAGCCTTAAATTTCACAAATATTTTTAGTCCTTAATACCTAATTCTTAAGATACATATTCGCTCTCCTTGTAAATCATCATTGTGAGTGGGCTATACATCAATTTTACACAAGTTATATTTTTAGAACAATGGACAATAGCTAGCACAGGCTAAGAGAGCTAAGTAGCATCTTAACGGGAAGAGAGCTAGAAGCAAAAATGTACAGTTATACAATATGGCAGCTCACCAAGAGAAAGGCTTCAGTTTTTCGAAATTTTAAGTTCAAATTCTGAATTAGTTACATCAAAATTTCCGTTCAGATTCCGCATTAGTTACGTCACCAGCGTTATTAAGTCATACGTATGGACTGATCTAGAAATTACGTCGTCCAGAGAGATTTTTGATGCAGTGCAGATGCTAGGAGGAGAACTTATAAAAATCTAAAGAAGGAATTTAAAGAGCTGTTGCTAATTCAGTTAGTACTTTATCATAGATTTATTTTCTTATTTTATATTTGACATATATTTACACACACTTTGGAACAAAAATAGACATGAAAGTAACTGTTCCATTTTATTCGAATCACGAAAACAAAAGTTTACCTTGTTCCACAGACGAAGCACGGATGTATTAGACATCTGAACTTGGCACTGAGTTCTTAGTAACTTTTGCACGTCAGTCTGCTGCAACTGTAATTAATCAGACTGAATGTATATACGATTATTTCGAAAAAAAAATAACCTTACGAGATATGAACAAAAAATGCAGGAATTAAATGTATAAATTAGCCTAAATAAACCTAAAATTTATTCCTTGTTTGTAGAAACTCAGTTCAAGCCAGAGCCTCACTGCTAGTGCTCCGTTATCCACGTGTGTGACTGTACCTTCTGCTTCATGTGTTAGCAGTTAACGATACCATTTTGATAAATCTGGACTGAGATCTAATGAAACTGCTGTCAGCAATAAATTTTCTGTCAATCTGTGCTAAATTTAAGATTGAATATCTTTATTCACAATAGAATGTTTTTAGTCCGTAACACCTGACAGAAACATCGATTAAAGTACTCATTAACCTTCACCGTAAAAGAAATCAAGAATGAAAAGAAAGATGGTATGAAGATGGTTGAAGGATGGAAATGAAGGCAATAAAGATGACAGAATGGAG
>KK113506.1:451879-479116 GCA_000611955.2 Stegodyphus mimosarum
AAGGAATATCTATAATAATAGTAGGAAACATAATAATAAAATATAATTATTTAAGTAATAATATTATAATAATAATAACATAAGGAATATATAAAGCAATGTAAATAATAATGATAATCATACAATAATGTTACGAATTTTGTATATATACGGATAATTTTAGTAAAATTATACGTGAAATTGTTGTACTTTTCTGTATAATTTAACACGGAAATCTTAAGAGTGGATGCTCTACCAGAAAAATAAGAATGCGCAAATGGCAGTCTCGCTAAACTGGCGAGATATCGCCAAGCTGGCAACGGTTTTGGCGACTAATTTTTGTTGCCAAATCTGGTGAGAAATCGGCAAAAGTTGCCAACCTGGCACTTATATCTCTTCCAGTAATTTCGAAAAACAGAAAGGGCTATAGAAATATATCGGTGACGGGGTGAAAACTATACAAGACCGAAGGGAGTATAAATTCATCAGTTGTTAGTTGTTAGACCAGCGTGAGTTCGAAGTACTGAGATATATCTTGGTTAGCTTCCTCTTTAAATGCGCTTTGCATTGCGTTGTGTTTGACATTCTTAATAGTTTGAAGTTTAACTACTGATTGTACTCTTGAAATACTGTGATCATCTTTACCAGTATTTCTGTGGAAAATTCCAGAACTCTTAAGTGTTTCTTTGAATAAAATAAATTTTATCAACCTACCATCGATCGGACTTGTGTATATTCAAACTATTACGAATCTGTACTCAAGCAACAATAAGTATCATAAAATAAACTTCTCTACAAAAGTGTTTTGAAGTATTTTAGTAAATTTTTATGACTCTAATGACGAAGTTTTCAAGTGCCTCGCCACATTCAAATAAAATTAACCTAGCCTGTAACTGGCAATTTGTGGTTATTTATGATTTATTTCTTTAAATTCATGCTTTTTTGTGGGTATATGTCACTTTAAAACAATGTTCTAATAATTTTCATCCCGCATTTTTCTAATTTCATTAAGAAAACGTTGATTTAATAGTTTAAAAACGACGTAATAATAAAAAATCAAAAAATATTTTGTTATTACAGATGCAAGTTATTTCATTTAAATCGAAATATATTTATAGAGGAAAGTTTACAGTTTATAATTATGAAAACTTTATTCAAAATAATATAAATTTAAAAATTGATGGGCTCAAAAATAAATCTTTTTTGGGGGGGTACAGGCCTGATCACAGGTAACTTATGCAAATGCACATTGCGGAATTTCGTTATTTATCAAAAATATACAATCACGTTTTTTTATTGAACAGTTACATACACGTCTTCATCACACATTCGCATACGAATTCTAAATTTGCGAGGCACTTAAATATCTTAGATTAAAGGTAGAAAATTCCGTTCAGGGATTTAAAGGAACCGTCAGACCCACTTTAACGATTATCATCATAAAATGTTGCAGTTAAAGTTGCATGTGAAATAATAAAGATATGTTACACTTTTATTGACAAAGAGTTCGTTTCAAGTGATAAAATTTAATCGTAAATAAAAATATTGAGAACATTTGATCATTGCTTGAAAACATACTGCCTGAAAATTTCTCTTATGAAAACAGTTCATATCCAGTTCTTAAATTACACAAGCTGCACATCTGAAAATAAAAATCACATTGTTTCTTAATATAATACGTAACAATATCTGAATCCCAGAAAAGATCATAAGAATTACAAGGCCAAATTCTTCTTCCTTAAGTTGTTAAAGAAGCACTTTTATTCTACTCTTTTATTCCTCTAATAAAACTATTTACTTCAAGCTTCACTGCAGTCGCACAAAATTTTATTGGATCGAGACGCCATGCTTTTTATTAAATGTTTTGTTTTATAACTACTTTACAAGTACTGAGAAATAATTTCCTTGTCTAGCGGCATACGAGTCATTAAATGAAAAAACTTGAAAAAAAAAAGATATGAAACGAGTCGATTCAAAAAATAAATACTGCAATTTTTAAATATTGTAAAATTAAATGTATTTTATACTTAAAATTTATTAATAAAAGCTAAGAAAGTCAATGATAACTTTATTTATTATGGGTATCAAAACACGGTTAACATATTTACATTTTATTTTATAAAAGTCTGCCTTCCGATACGAAATTGGAACTGCTTCAAGGTACGGCGTCTAATGTTTTCCAGTGCCAGTCCAAGATAAACTGGATTCTTGAGATACAACACAGTGCTCGAGAAGGGACGTCTCAGTGGAAGGCTTTCTAAGGAAACATAATCTCATATTCACATTAAACATGCAAAAGCACAGCCAGCCCATTCGCTGAGGACTAGATCGAACTACTAGGGTCAGTGATTTCCTCTTTCGGCTGCTGAGTGGAGCCTGTCTGAGAAAAACCAACTTTTGATGACTTAAAATAAACAACTTTGCTTGATGCTTTTTTTTTCCCGCAATTAGTAATTACTATTACAGGTAATTTTGTGAACACAAAATAATAAAACATACAAGTTCTCAGAAAAGTTTATTGGAGGGAAAAAACTCTCTAATATTTATCGCCTTGTCCTCTTGTACTTACTGATCGAATTGCATGTTGTGATTATGACAACTTGTAAATACATATTTTTATATATCTACATACAACACACTATAGAGTTTCTCACTTTTATTCTGTTACATTAAGTGTCGAGGAACCTAGCGAACTATTAAGCGAATTATTGCTTAGTCCAAAGAACAGAAAGTGTAAACTCAAAAAGGACTAATTACCTTTTATTCAATCAAAATAAGATTAACAGTCAGCTCCTTTCTTCGGGCTTACAGCAAAGCCTCCATTGGGCTTAAACTCAAAAATAAGAAATACGAACTAACTATGTCTAACTAAAAGATTTAGCCTAAACTAACACAATTCTAAAGGTAGTTGGCCCGTAATATGAACTAGCCAGCGAACTATCAAAATGCATGTAATGATACGGACCAGCGCAATAACAGCTTAGAGAGACGTAGCCTAAAGGCAAACACGCGTTATTCAGAATTCCCAATTCTCTCTCTCGAAGCTAGTTGAACTTTCTTTTAATACTATCTCTTCCTCATTTGCATTCAATGAGTTTCTAAAAACTCTTTCTGGCAAGGAGTTGTAAGTTGAAATGAGGCAAGATAGGAAAGGTGAATTAAATTAAAATAATTGCTATAAAATTAAAATATATCTTATAATACATTGTGAAAAAAGTACACTATTATTCCATTTACTATCAAATACTCAAATAATACGTATTTATATTTTAAAAACAAATTAAACGACCGTGAAATCTTTCTAAAAATGTGTCAACACCTTGTTTATATTTTCAGTAAAAGTAACATTTTATGATAGAGGAATATGATTAAGGTATCTATGAAATGGAAGTATACTGAAGTTATATTCTAATCGCAAAGAATTTAATTTTTGTCCTATGTGTGTTATACCTGTGCGTGCATGTATATGAACCGCTAATCATGCAGCACATGCTCATAAGGATTATTATTTGTTCTTTATTTCCATTAAGTCATCGTTAATATTTTCGATGGCTATCCGACAGGTTGTAGAGTCATTAGGTTATTTTGAATCAGGAGATGTGAAAAATGTGCAATCCCTCACCAGGACTAGAGCCTGGACCTCTCGAATACGCGTCGAGCGTCCTACTGTTATACAATGAAGGCATGCTGGAAGAAGGGGAAAATACCTTATATACTCCCCTTTTTAAAATGCGATTGGGATTAGGGGACCCAGTCATCAGATTCTGGTGGTAACGCATTATTATCCACCACCTTTTTAATTTAGACGCCACTGTAGAGTCATTAGGTTATTTTAAAGCATGAGATGGGAAAAATGTGCAATGCCCTCGCCGGGACTCGAACCTGGACCTCTCGAATACGCGCCAAGTATGCTTCCGTTAAACAAGGAAGGCATGTTTCCGGAAAGGATGGAAAAATATCTTATAACGTAGCCATAAGTGAAGCAGAGCTTCAAAAAGAGGAGGTACACCTTGCACTAAAAAAGGGGACAGTTCTATATCTCTCGTTCTATGGGCCGATTGACGAAATTTAATTCGTAATTAAATTTAACTTTTTCATGTGTCGAAAGCGCAATTTAGGATACACTCTTAGACAAAAAAAAAAGACACACCAAGAAGGAGTTATCTGAATGGGACAAAAAATCAGTAGAAATGATGTACATGTACAGAAAAACAAACGATTACAGTTTGAGAAAAATTGGATGATTTATTGAAGTGAAAGAGCTTCACAAAGTGAAAAAGTCAGTAACGTCAGTCATTTGTCTACCTCTGGCCCTTATGCAAGCAGTTATTCGGCTTGTCATCGATTGATAGAGGTTGCGGATGTCCTCCTGAGGGATATCGTGCCAAATTCTGTCCAACTGGTGCATTAGATCATCAATATCCCGAGCTGGTTGGAGGGCCCAGTCTATAATGCTCCAAACGTGCTCAATAGGAGAGAGATCCGGCGACCTTGCTGGCCAAGGTAATGATCGGCAAGCACTACAACAAGCATTAGAAACATGTGCAGTGTGGGGGCGGGCATTATCTTTCTGGAATGTAAGCCCATGGTGGCGTGACATGAACGGGCTTTAGAACCTCGTCGACGCCCCGCTGTGCTGTAAGGTTGCGACGGATGACAACCAAATTTAACTTTTTCATGTGTCGAAAGCGCAATTTAGGATACACTCTTAGACAAAAAAAAAGACACACCAAGAAGGAGTTATCTGAATGGGACAAAAAATCAGTAGAAATGATGTACATGTACAGAAAAACAAACGATTACAGTTTGAGAAAAATTGGATGATTTATTGAAGTGAAAGAGCTTCACAAAGTGAAAAAGTCAGTAACGTCAGTCATTTGTCTACCTCTGGCCCTTATGCAAGCAGTTATTCGGCTTGTCATCGATTGATAGAGGTTGCGGATGTCCTCCTGAGGGATATCGTGCCAAATTCTGTCCAACTGGTGCATTAGATCATCAATATCCCGAGCTGGTTGGAGGGCCCAGTCTATAATGCTCCAAACGTGCTCAATAGGAGAGAGATCCGGCGACCTTGCTGGCCAAGGTAATGATCGGCAAGCACTACAACAAGCATTAGAAACATGTGCAGTGTGGGGGCGGGCATTATCTTTCTGGAATGTAAGCCCATGGTGGCGTGACATGAACGGGCTTTAGAACCTCGTCGACGCCCCGCTGTGCTGTAAGGTTGCGACGGATGACAACCAAAAGGGTCCTACTATGAAATGAAATGGCACATTAGACCATCACTCCTGGTTGTCCGCCTGTCTGCCGGAAGACAGGTTGGTATCACGCCGTTGTCCGGGGCGGCTCCAGACTCGCCTTCGCTGGTCATCGGGGCTCAGTTCAAAGCAGGACTCATCACTGAAGACTATTCTACTCCAGTCTGTGACATTCCAGTGAGAATGAGCCCGATACCACTGCAAACAGGCTTGACGTTGTACAGAAGTCAATGGCAGTCGGAGCAAGGGGCGCCGTGACCTCAGCCCCCTTTCTGTGAGCCGTCTATGAATGGTCCTTGCGGTCACTGAAGCACTAGTTGCGCGTACAATCGGTGATAATGATGCATCTGGGGCTGTGAGTGCCGCTCTGACGACTACTTGGTCTTTTACGTTCTGTCGTTTCCTTAGGCCAACCGCTTCCTTCTTGACACTGTGTGCGGCCATCGTTCACCCATTCCTGCCAACATCGTCTAATAGTGGCATCGCTCCTGTTTAAACGTCGAGCTATTCGCCGATAAGGCCAACCGGCTTCTGAGCTCAAGTACACGACTTCTCTCAAATTCTGACATTTGCGCATATCGTTCGCGCACCTGTATGCGAGGCATAGTTACTATATACCAGAGTACACAGGATAAAATTCGTGAAGAATTTATGACCTGGAATCGTAATTTCTCCTCTTAAATATCCTGCCAGTTGCGCAGATCAGATGCGCTGTAGCGACAACCGTTCATTCATTGGCAGCCAAAATGTAAAATTTTGCATTTTCCGTCGAAACCTGTATGCATATCAATTTGTGTCCAATTTGCTTTATATCTTCTCGGTGCGTCGTGGTGCATCTTTTTTTTTGTCTAAGAGTGTATATTAGATTTATGTATAACATTGTTCTAGCATAGGTATTTTTTGACACAAAATCGGACTTTTTCCGACATGGCATGAGGATTTTTTTTCATATTTCGATTCTACGACTCAAATTATGACCGAATATTAAATTTTGTAAAATTTGGTTAGAAATTTACAGAGAAATTTAAAAATTTATCATGGTGCACGTTTATCAATTTGCGCCGAGAATAATTCGCGAATTTATTTTCCTCTGCCTTTTTTTATTGTGCTCGAGCGGAAAAAAAAAGTGAATCGTTCATTCTTTCAAAAAATTTTTAACAAAATTTTTAAAGTGAGAAAACCATATCTGGCGTTATTATCGCTTATGACAAGTATGCCACCTTTCAAAATGCGCCATTGTATAAATTCACGTATTATCTTCGTAAATTTTGAATAATTCTAATTTTTGCATGTGTGCATAGAAACACATCTACTTAAAAGACGATGGCAAAACTTTTATACGTTATAATTCAAAACCTTTTTCAAAAAATTTATGAAAATTACTAAAAAATGCAAATTTTGTTAAGAAGTCAGAAAATAGCTGCAAATTTTATTTGGATTGAGCTAAATTTCGAATTGTGAAAGAAGGAAACAAGTACGTTTAATAAGAAAGATATTAATAACTACACACAAAATTCAATTAATATGTGGAGTTAAAATTTTGAGAGCTAATTCTTTAAAAATTCCTGCAATTTTTTACAAAATTTGCAATTTAGTATAATTTGAGTCGTAAAATCAAAACAATGGGAAAATATGTAGGCCATTTCAGAGAAAGTCCGATTTTGTGTTAAAACATTCATGCTAGAATGATGCTATATATATAATCTAATATATCCTAAGCCGCGCTTTACAGATATGAAAAACGCAATTTCGTCAATCGGCCCAGTAGAACAGGAGATACAGCACTGTCCCATTTTTTTCGGTGCAAGGTGTACGTTACAGCATCCTTGATATGTTCCACAGAAAAAAAAAAAGGTACTCTGGTGTTACACCACTCCACTAGTGAAATTAGTAGTCCTTTTGTTGAAATGTCAAGTTGTTATCGCAACCAATTGAACGGTAACATAAATATTCATTTAGATACTTTTAGGTACTTTCATCAACAAAATAAGTTATTTCTTCTGTCCATTAATATCTCTATTCTTTTATTAAATTTAGTTGCTTGGAACCCATGTACAAAGTAGTTTTATGCTTTTTTTAACTACCTGATATAACTGTTGTTTAGTTTGACCACTTATCCTAAAAGTACTGAAAGTTGGGCACAATAATCAAAAATGATTAAGTCATCAGCACTCGACAGTTATGTAAAATATTTGTATGAAGTAAAATAATCAAACGAATTAAATTAAAAATGATAAAATAAAAAGTTGGAAATTTAACAGAATGGACAATATTACTAATTCACTTAAAACAACATTAAAAGCAAAAAACTATAAAAAACACATTGTTAAAAAATTAATTCCTTCCTTAGAATAAATATATAAGGATTATCTAAATTCTTCGGAAACATTTCCCAACAAGAAACTATCCCTTTCGCAAAATCTCACTTTGTTTATTTTGAGATATGAGACGCTAATAATCAAACTCATCTCAAAATAAACAGACAGGACTTTTAAACTTTTGCTCTGATGGCTTTTATGCAAACTAAAAAGTTTATAAACAAGATAAGACACTTTTTTTTCTTCCCTTCATTGCGCACCATAAAACAAATCAGTAAAATAGAGTCGAGATTGCATCTACCAGTGAAACACAAAATAGATGATCTTGTTATGCAGGAAATTGCAATGCCTGAAGCAGATACAGGTGCCATGAGCGCACGATTTAATCGCTCATGATTTTAATCTAGAGCTTGGTAATCAGTGTTTAGAGGACATTGATTCAAGCTATTAAAATAATGACTTAAAGTCAAAATATCGCTTTATCAAATGATCATAGAACAGGAGAGTTTTGAAATGCAATACTTAATGATAAAGTTCCTTTCAAAGCAATACAGACTGCGATGCTTTCAATACAATTACTGTAATTTAAGTGTTATTCAGTGAAGCATCTGTTAAGACTGCAAAAAAATTAGTCGATTAAGAAATAACTTCTTTTGTTTTTCTTGCTTTTTACATATCATGATTTAATTCCTCTAAGGAATGCCTTATGAATAATCGGATTAACGAAGTGGAGTATATCATTCTTTTGGCCCAAAGCCCAAATCAGCAATCACAGAATAGCAATCTGCTAAATTTCGCACCCACTTTTGATCAATCATATGCTGTTACCATGGATTTTGATGCCTTCGTAACCTTTAACTTCAGCTAATTATTGTGTAGTATACCTTATTTGAAGTTTTTCTTTAAATAAGAAATACCGTTGAAACTTTTGTTTTGCTTTTGATTTTTTCCAAACAGCGGAAATGAAAAATAAGATTCCGCTTTGCTTTTAATACTATATATTCTCCCTCTAAGAACTCGTTGTTAAGATCAGGGAATTCTAATGTGAATTAAATATACATCTACATATTAAGCCAAAGGCTGGCTGGCTCAGTGAGTTCACTAGTCTGTACATTAACAGACTGTGATGCCCTACCCATCTACCCATCTTGGTGGTTTAAACAACCTGGTTATTCGGAAATTCTTTTGTTTTCTCCACATGATCAACCAGTTTCCCTCAAAAAACGTTCAAAGAATTCATTCTGGAAAACACAGACGGCCTTCGAGGGATCTGCCATTTTTAATTTACTTAACTCGTTATTCCTGGTATTAAAATTCGATCATGAGAGCGTGTACCTCCTGTGGAAGTTGGTCTTTTAAGAGGACGTTTCATACAAATGCTTGTTTATGCTCTAAGAAACACTGGTCACTTTTAGAAATGGTTATCTAAGGGAGGTGGTCGCTCTATATAATACATAAATTGCTGAAATTGGTTTGTTTGCAAAGCAATCGGGGACTGTTCGTTTAAAGAGGGATGCCCTTGTTAGGAGAATCGTACATCATACATGAAGCATATGGCAAAAATACTCAAGCAAGCAGTTTATTCTATCGCCAGAAGTTGAAGCTGGGATGCGCAACTAGCTTTCTACTGCTTTATAAACTGAATTATTGAAGTTTATCTACTGCTGAACTACTAAACTCTACTAAGTTGTCGAAGAAAGTATACAGTAATAAAGAAACTAACGACAATCTTAGTTCTTATATTTCAAAGCACGCTTAAGAAAAATTAAAATGCTGCTTTTAAAAGAAGCACATACATATGCCCTCTTCCCCCTCCCCGAGAAAAAGAGATTTCATTCTTATGATTGAATTATCAAGTACAAATAAGAAACATTTGATTTAGTTAAACAGAGGTTATTGATAAAAGACACACTAAAGCGATAATTTATCTTTTTTTCCGACAATTAAAAAACCAAAGCTTTGGATTTAATGCAGTTCTAAAATAAAATATGATTTTTCTAATAATTACAAGAGATTTATGGTTTATAAATGTGCACAAAGTTGCCTCGTTAAATTTATATTTTGTCTCTTAAAATGCTTCTTTCTGAAATACACGAAAATAGGATTATCTTCCTAGTTTGCTAATACCTTGCTACAAGGAGCAGACGAATTCAATGCAGTAAAATATCATTGAAGTATGAACTTTATTGCATTAATTTTAAGTATTTGATTGCCAGTCACGAAACAGATTCAATTAAAGAAAAACAGTTAAAGACGTCCTTTAATGCAATATTGCAGTAACCCACTAAAGCAAGGTGAAGATAATCAAAGCAATGTTCTTAACACCAGGATTTCGAAATTTTTCTCAGATCTCCATCTATGCGGGTGACAGTAAATTATTTTGAAAGCAGTCGCGCCTCAGGTGTGGCATGTGACAAAAAAATCATGGCCACGAATACAGAGCTGATGTCGTTGGTATGGCAACAATGGTGGGTGTGTCGCACAAATGGCACTGCTGTAATTGAGTCCAAATGAGAGCTGCTACGACTGTGCCTCTGCGACCTTTTACTCCGCAACTCCCTTCACTAACTAACAGTCGCAGATATTCCTCCAATTTTTTTTGCTGTCACGCCACAGACACAGAAGTCACAATTTTGAGCTATTTTTGTTCTCCGGAAGTGGAAATATAGTAAAAATAAAACGGTTTCACCCACAGATATATTTTCCTTTTATATTCCCAGTCTTGCGGAGAAAAAGAAATTTAAAAAAAAAACGTGCAAGGCCAAAAACACTATACTTTCCTTTTTGAGATTCTAATTCGCTTAACTTTGAAGGATGAAAGAAAAAGCTGCATTGTAAAGTTTCATCAAGCCAAATTAAAACACTTCGTCGAACGTTGCTTTATATTTTGGTACGTTCTGTTTAAAAACTGCAAGCTCTGACTGAAGCAGTTTAAGAGAGCCACATTCTCAAAGTCAATTTTCCTTGATTTTATTAGGAAAACGAATTTTGATGAAAGTTTTCGGTGATTTAAGGGTTTCCTAAAATCTGGTATCCTAGGCAGTAATCAGAAATGCGGATATAATAAAATACAACATTACCAACAATGATAATAGCTACAGGGTTACTACTCCTAATAAACAGCTTTACTAATTATTAATAGCAAAAATAATTTCAGAATATAATGAAGTTAGATAACTTGTGCAGTTGTTAATTAGATCACTTTTGCAGTTGCAGTTGCTGCATTAATAACAAACGCAGCATAAAGCGATAAAAATTTCCAATTATCAATACTTTCAACAAAATTGCTATTCTCTAAGGATGCATATACATTTAAATTTTCGAAACAATTTTTAGTTGATTTGAAATTTGTTTAAAACAAATTCTTAAGAAATAAATACTGTTCCCCTCGTTAGTTACTGCCCCTTTAGCGTAGATTAAATAAAACTTAACGCTAAGTTTTCATTCTTAAATTGGTGCAACGACTTACATATCCATATTCATTAAAAATACAAATGACTAACATAATAACCTAGTTGCATTGACCACATCTGTATAGACTACGATTGGTGTTAAATGGATGCACCTGTTTACACATGTACACTCATTAAAAATAAAAATTAAGGTAACAGCCAGGAAAGTGACCACATATGTATAGACTACGATTGGTCTTAAATTGATGCAACGATTTACATATGCATATTAATTCAAAATACAAATTACTAACGTAACAGTTAGTGATGTGACCAGATTATGTATAGACCGTAATTGGTTGGTTTCTTATAGTGAGGCACGCAAGGGCTATCCGCCTAAAAGGAGTTGTGCTTTCGTAGAAGAATTCTAAGAGAGCTGCTCGAACTACCGCAACAAGCGTATTTACAGCTCTGCCCCTAGTAATACTGTACAGACTACGGAGTCAGGAGTGCCTAAGTTTGTATGCATTCGGTGAAACTGAAGGCTCCATTTAATATTAAAATTTAAATAAATAAACCATATATATATATAATAGCCTATTCTTAATTAATTTTCAGAAAACTCCCTATCTTTTAAACCATTATACGGTGGAGTCTGCTAACCATAAATTTGGAAACTATTTATACAACACTGGTACAGCGCATTTTGCCTTTTTTTTTTTAAATTTCCGCATAAAATCCTGAGCTGTTGCTCACAGGATTATAAAGAATACTGCGAATATCGACTAGAAGACATTCTTGTAGCAGCGAGTCTATAACTAAAATATAATTCAAAGTTAATTTTTAATTATTGAAAGCTATCGAATGAACGTAGTATTAAACTACATTGAGAAAAAACTTCGTTTATAATTTTTCTTCTTTTATTTTCAAATTATACATGCTTAATAGAATCATTAACCAGATTAGTAACAGATTTTGTCACACAGTCGTAGTATATCATTTGCTTATTATTAATAAATAAAATACGCTAGAAGGGCATTTTATTCTTATACAAGCG
Source organism: Stegodyphus mimosarum (assembly GCA_000611955.2). Classification (NCBI taxonomy): domain Eukaryota; kingdom Metazoa; phylum Arthropoda; class Arachnida; order Araneae; family Eresidae; genus Stegodyphus; species Stegodyphus mimosarum. Next base: position 463,884 of record KK113506.1, read on the forward strand.
TCTTAACATATATGCATATGCAAACGAAAATAAAACTGTGGAAATTCTACCACCAAACGATTAAAACAGATATCAGGAAAAACTTCTGTTAACTTAGCATCTATCAACCGACCTATTAACTTAACAAGGAATCAATTTAAAAAAATCGTTATAGCACTGAATTAAGAAACATTGAGGACAGAAGTTTGGAAATTAGGAAACATTGACAAATCGTTATAACATCGAATTAGGAAAAAGGATGCAACGAAAATCACTAATATTCAAGAATTCTTTTATCAGCGTAGGTCCAATGGTCTTATCAGTGATGGGTGTTTAACGCCCTTCTAATTGAGCATTATGATAAAAGATGCAGTTTTACATGTGTTAAAAGACAAAAGCAATTCTAATAGTCAAATTTCAACTGACAATGAAGTCTTACGCAGGTTTGAAAGGATAAAAGAATTCAAAGGCATCGCTCACGAGGACGTTTCAGAATAGACAAACACAGAAAACAGCAGAAAACGTTTTCCAGTTTTGACTGAAGAAATTATTCGCATCCGAGATCTGGAGAAAATATAAACTGCAGTGATGAGAGTGATAATGAGGATTATGATTTTAACTATAAACGGTTAGTGTGAAAACGGTCAGTGTGAAAATAAGACATGCTGAAGTTTTAAGCAATGTCTTGATGCTTGTGCTATGGATCATTTGTTGGTCAAAAAGGGGAGTGATCGGCGACTGATGATTTTGTTTCGATTTATATGATTACGGCAAAATCTCGAGGGCTATCTGCCTGAGGGGAGGGATGTCTTCGCAGAGGACTTTATAATATAAACTAGCTTGTATACATCGGGAAAACCGCGAAAATGCTCATTCAGCCAGCACGTTCGAGAGATTCGAACCTCGAACCGAACTATCAGTGTTCAGCGGCTTTACCGCTGGTAGGCGCCCGGCGGCTAACGGAGTTATATGCCTATTTCAAAATAAAGACATAGTTTTTTTCGAAAATAAATAAATAAATAATCGCAATTTCTTATGATTTATTTTATTTCAAATTTATTGTATTTCATATATAAATACAATAAATTTGACAAAATTTTAGAATTTGCTTAAATTTTGATGATATTTGTTTATTACAGCTTTTTCATGAATATTTTAATTGCGAAATAAAATTTTGTACGGATTATTTGTTCAATGGCAGGAAACGAATTTTATTTCTTAGTAAACGGATTTGTTAGAATACTAATAGTAGTATCCGAGCATTTATTTTTAGAATTAACGTCAAACAATTTCAGAGAATGCTATCAAATGAAAATCTGGCATGGTTTTCTACCATTCTATATAAGAATAAAAGAGCATAAATTCCAACTGCCACATCTGAACCTATCTCGCAATTATTATTCCTTCGAAATTCGAAATATAGAATTCTTGTGCAAAAATTAATTCATTAAATTTCATTAAGACAGAAAAAAATACATATAAGCAATTAGTTACGTTACTAAAAACGTTAAGTAGTTTCAGTTACATAAAAATAAAAAGAGCTTCTTATTACACTCTGAAAAAATTATATCTGCATCTATTACAAATATGTTTAATTTCAGCTTTAATTTTACGAAAAATGGCATTGCAAATCGTTCAAAAATTTACTAAAATAAGTCTGCTCTTGATTCTTTCGAAGTTAAACTACTGATATTAAATCCTAAAATACTCAAAAATACAAAACGTAATAAAGAACAACAGCAATAAAACCGGACTGAAAGATCTTAAGGCGGAAAACTTTAGAAAAAATAAATAATTTATTTCTCAGCAAACACATCGCTAGAGTTTTTAATTATCTACGAAATTCTTCCGCTTTCAAAATCACGGTTTGTATTCCTCTTTCCGCACTTCACCGAGATTATTTTTAAAGAATTGTTATCCAAGAAGATTTAAGCCATTACAAATGCAGACAGGAATGTGATTACAAATCTTATTTTAAATGTTTAATGGAAATACATTTCTTAATTTTATTTCACACTGACATCTTAAACATTTTAAAAAAAGGTTACCATATAGATTAACGCTCATAATCAACAACTGTTCACTTTGGATATTCATTTCGTACTTAAAAATAGTTAATGGTACTTCTGTAGCTTGTGCAACATAAGGAAACTCCTTAAATATTTCTAATGAACATATTAAAGATTTTAAATAAACCATTACACATAAAAATGTATGCGCAGCTGACGAACATCTTTCTTGATTCAAGGTCAAGCATCTCTAAAATAAAAGGTAGAACTGTGCAGCAGATAAAAAAAATTGCACCTTTATTCCTTTTCACATCTCATCAGTAAATGCATCCACCCTGTTTTCATCTGTTTTAACAGTATGAAAATGGTATTTTCCTTTTAATTAAATTAACGTCAATTAACTCTTTCAAGGAAACCTTTCCAATTTTTTTCAAGGTTTCTAACTCTTTCAAGGAAATGTCTAAACTCATGGTGAATTTAAATATCACTAACTCAAAGTTTTAAATTTTCATACATTACGTTTTTCACAGATATTGAACAACTTCTCCAAGAAATTTCCATATGAAATTATGATTCCATGTGAAATTGTGTTTAAGATGCCAAACAAAATCTGTTTTTGTTGGTAAATATTTTTTGTAGTTTTCCGCATTTCTTTGACTGGACTAAAATACGCGCAGCTCGGTATCATTAGCAATATTTTGGCTTTTCAAGTAAAGATTATCGTATCTGAATATGGCAAAATAACGAGGGCTATGCTTAAGAGGAAGGATGCTTTTCGTAGACGATTTTCTGCAGGAAACCACTAAAACCAGCTATGCATCCAGCCCACTCTCCTAGGTTTAAAACCAAGCCGGATTCAACTACCAGTATTCAGAGGTCATAACCATTCAGTCATTGGTGAGCCGGCCTTCAAATAAAATGAGTTTTTCAAACTGACTCAACATCAAACGCATTTTTCGAAAAATTCTATCTATGTCTAAAATAAAACACTATTTGATCCCGGCCGATTGCATAGTATTTAAAAATTGCACTGTTACGTGTTATTCGTAATATTTAAATATACAGATTCGAGTAGTGTGCAAATTCTGGATTATATTTACAAAGGTAGGTTGTAAATTAAAGTTCCCCAATAAAACACCTTAAGAGTGGCGTTTTCTGATTTGACAAAGATTGTTCTCTTCTTTATTGATGCAAGCATGCAAGAGCTATCTGCTTAAGACGAGGGATGCTTTCGTGGAGGTTTTTTCTGTTTAAATACGGCAAAGCAAGTGAGGGATGTCTGAGGGAAGGAATACTTACGTAGAGAGCTGCGAAAGGAAGTTCGCTCGCATTTATATTACACAAATAAAAATTATGAAAAAGACCACTTACAGGATTCGAACTCAGATGGAAGTACTAATGTTCAGCAGCCACTGGTGTGATCACATACAGTTTCAGCGTTATTGCATAAATATTGCATTGTTCAACAAATATAAACATGAAAACAATATTTTCAATTTTTAAAATGTATTTTTTTTATAATCTCCTGTAGAACTCTTAATTTTCCTCCAGCTACCTCAGGTTTTCGAGAACACCATTTGGTAAACACTGCATTAAACTGTCCTCATTTAAAATTAAGAATAAAAGCTATCTTAAAATCGGCGTAGATCTTTAATAAAATTCTTTTTTGGTTTAGGAGATGATCAGACATAAATCATTCTTCTTGAGAAGTAATGTTCTTTGTCAAGGTTGGAAAAGCGACAATCATATTTATATGGAAATCATAAATACTGCTATCCACAGTTGTGCTTCATCCACTTTTGCAAAACACTTTTTTTCTCATGAAGCAATGGGGCTTATGTTTGACCTTCGGGATATCCACACAATTTTATTCACATTCTCCACATATCTAAAGTTATTTTTTTGCCTAATTTAAAATTTTATATTGGCATATTTTTCTTCTAGTGAGACAATGCTCATTGTTATGATGACAATGATCGTAAGAAATTAAAAATTGAACATTAAACAACTTACGCCCCATCAGGTATCAGATTACATAGATGTGTAACAATATTTCACTTGCACATCACAAACGTTTCTTCACTTCAAATATCTTTTTTGCATGTAATTATGCGTATATAAACTTATTTTACCAAATCTTCTTCCATTTAGCGCCCGTTTAATGAGACCTTCTGGTCAACGACGCGTTCAATATAGGTATTTATATATTCTTTTATTTATATGTTTATATTAAAGTAACTTCTAAAAGTAAAATATAGTTATCGTATTTTTTAACAATCTATAATAAGAATTACGATTGTTTTATTAAATCTCTTTTTGTTGCTATTATCTAAAAAATGATAATTGTAACTAACTTATGGCAAATATAATAAACTAAATAAAACTACTTCAACTCGACGGTACAAGTTAATTTCATAATACTGTAACATAAGCAGCATAGCAACTGCTTTAAATAATAACGGACACGTTTCTTACTAGCAAAATATTTTTAAACCACTTAAATCTTTAAAGCGCATCTCAGAGCTGCAAATACACTAAATCTAAAATATCCCTCCCCGTATGATCCTAAATGTTCCTATAAAATTTTTAATCAGCTCAACATTCCTTTGGCTGTTTGCAATGAGAAATATGATAAGGATGAAGATACTCTATTGCACATACAGGTAAAGTTAAACTTTTGCCTAATTTCATTGGTTCATATTTGTTAAAAGGAAATTATTTTGCTTTGTTATTTTATTGTCAGAGAAAAAACAGACACTTAACATTAAAAAGGTAATACATTACTATTAAAAAGAATATAGAAACTTATATAAATCTGCCACAATCACATCCTCTCATTGGCACTGTTTAGCAAAAACATTTTTAAACAATGTATTTAACCTATAAAGAAATCTTCTACAAACTTTAATAACATAATACAATAACCTGAAACTCGAATGTATCATAGAATTATAGATATTTTGCACGAATATACTTCAATAGAAGAAGCTTCTACCCACCCATAAATTCATTAAAAACAAGCACGATTCCATGGAAATAACTTTAAATAAATCTTAAGGTAAAATTGACGGAAAAGTTTGGGAAATAACAATACGAAATAATGTACTCATAATCATCGGTGTGATTCCGCAACTCATATAAATAAAAATCAACCGCAAGCATGTTCTTTTTATCCAAGATACTCCGAAGCACTGCAAAATGTAATTCTTAACGCATAATAGAAGCAAATGATTAGCAAAATTCGAATTAAAAGCATAGTAATTTAAAATTCACTGAATGATTAATCAATGCAACAGAATATTAAATACGAAAACTTGAAAAATGTATAATAATTATGACTTACGATAAAAGTTTACATTTTCACCATGCCTCTCATTTAACAACTGACCCGAGAATTCCTCAGTCCCATACTCTGGTATAATTGATACTCTAATCACACTCTGACTGAAAGCTTCCTTTTTAATATCGCTTTGTCACGTGTTCAATAATTAACTGCGGTTTTCAACAACATAGTGATCATATACTAACCTTAGCACAATAGTATTGATAAATATGTTTAGCCCAAATTAATAAGCTTAATCTCACGCAAAGTATATTTTTTGCCAAATCTTTAATATTCTTGCAAGAAAAGGATAAATGCTTTTACACAGGGATTTGAACTGCTGTATGCTACTACGGATTATTAGTTATAATTAAGCGCGACGAAACAATCAACAGCTATCTTCTTTTAAATGAATTTAATTAGGAAAACTTCATTAAATTGTAAAAAGGGGAGACTATTATGGAACAATTTCTGAAAATTATGTTCATTAATCACTTGTCAAAACACTTTTAGACATCATATTCTGAAATAATCTTGTGACGCAAGACAAAAAAAAAGCACATGAAAATATGAAACATCACGTTCTTTCTAAAATGCTATGAAATGCCAAGGTACTTCATTAAAAAAAGGGGGGGGGAATCGGCAGCTTCCTTTCAAAACAAAAATTTCTCGTTCAGTTGTCGAATGTTAGCACTGACGTATATATTGATGCTGCGACGCATTCAACTACTGATGTATAGAGTTGTGACTCGCCCGATATTTTTTCAATGGAATAATCCATAATGAATCCAAATAAACAAAATAAAGACACCAGCTGCAAGACAGGATACTAATTTCATGCGTTAACTTTCCTTTAATGTACTCCTTATCATCCATGCAATCTACATTAACAAATACCTGAAATATTCTAACATAACATAAAGTGAAAAAGCTCCAAATGTAATCACACTTTGAATATTTAAAATTTCTATTCGTATTTAAATGTAAAGCCAAGCAGCCTACATAAAATTAATTTTGGTCGAAGACCATTAAAATACAGAATCCTGTGGTTGAACTAGATCGAAATATTAAACCAACTGAACTTCGATACTTTTGTGTTATGGCACTTTGGTATACATATTGGATGTATCTACAGGACACACACTGAGTAACTTATGGCTAACATACGTATAGATTTTAGTCTATCTTTGCTTTGGTTTTTTTTATTACGGCAAAGCAGTGGAGGGCTGTCTGCCTAAGAGGGACTTTGTAAAGGAGACTGGCTCGTATACACATTACACATGGAGAAACCATGAAAGCTCCCATGCAGCCAGCGCGGTTCGAGGGATTCGAGCCTCGAACGGAACTACCAGTGTTCCGCGACTTTACCGCTCGGCCGCTGGAGGGCCAGTCCATCTTTGAAAAATTGCTTTGCAGAATGCTTTTTTAAAGCACAGCGTTTGATATTTACCCTACAGCAACATAAAGAAACGCTAGCATGTAGCCAGTCTATTTAGTTGTTGAACGTCAAATCTACGAAAAAATTACCAGCGTGAAGTGACCTTAATTTTTTCCCTAGCCAATGGATCTAATTTTAAAAATGGACTAGTTTCAAGAAAAGTCAGATTATCCTTCGCAAATCCGCATATATGATATTTCCAACCGATGAGAGGTTGAATAACTAAAGCCACAAAATGCTCGCAGTTCGTCTCTAATCTAATTTCCTATAGCTAACGTGGCTAGCGCTTTTGTGGTTTTCTCTCATGCGTAACAGATATATGAGTTGGTTTCTATCAGAAAGGAATCTTTAGAAAGGTTTTGCGAAGACCTATATTCTTCGAATACTATGCCATGATTAACTGGCCAGCCAAGCAACATCCTTTTTCCTCCGTCAAACTTTTAATCGAGTTATTATGAAGAATAATATATATTCTTCTTCATAAATCAAAAACTAAACATAACAATGCAATTACAGGAGGTGTTAAGACAACGAGAATTATATTAGTAAATTTTTCCTTCTGTCAATAAAATTCGCAGTTCTATATTTAAAGACTTCATTCCGGATATGAACTTCTGGGGTATAAAGAGGATTTCTTGACAGTTTGGTTTAATTTACATTAGTCAAACGAGGGAAGCCTTAAAATTTCGCGCTAAGCAGCAAGTATATGTTACGAAAGAATAAACATATAAATCATCTGTTGACTAACACTGTTGGTCAGAAAAATAACGTTTTCCCATTTTCAGTTGCTAAAATTATTTCAAAAACATCTTCCTTTGGCGAATTATATTTTCTAGAGTCTTTTCGAATTCATAAAAAATTTTCTAGTTAACGAACCCAATTGCAATCAGTCTTTACCCTCAGCTTTTAAAGGAATTGTTTTATAGTTCTTTTCTTTTTTCATCAATAGATGGCGCCAGTAGCTTAACTTCCTTCCTCGCACTGTTATCGCCCGAGCACAAGCCTCTCTTTTTACATTTGCACATCTTCAGCTGAAGAAGTAGGTTCTATTTTTTGTATTCAAATTAGTCCTGCAAGTTTACGAATATTCCGCTGATTTTTGTTGCCTTAATACCTCCAGTAATTGTTATTTGGCGTATTATTTTAATTCAAACAACAATGTAACTTAAGAAATTATTCAGATCTTCATATAACTAGCCTTATTTCAGCATAAAAAGTGTTACATGCATTTCCAGAATATTAAGCGACATTAATTTTCTGCATTGAAATTTACTTTAATTAAATGTTGACTATAATGTCTGATTAAAAGCGCCATAAAATGCTGCGGTATTTCCATTTCAGGTAATAATGAATAAGGCTATTTATTACCTGTAACCATCCAAAATTTTTTAACAGATACTAGTCAGTGACACTGACTACAATACCCCGATGGCCTGAATTCAAATCCCGGGGAAGGAACTGGTGTAACTATATAGGACATATACAGCAAGGGAGCAGTCGAAATACATGGTGAGCCGAAAGTCTTCGATGGCAGCAGACGAAGAGGAAGGATACCGTTGGACAGCCCCCAGTGTGTTTTCTCTCAAAATTGGAGCTGAGCTTCACATTTAATGCGGGGGAGACTAACCTATACAACTTAGTGAAATTCTGGTGCCCCGCCCACTTAAATCTGTGACTGTTAATTCACCGACGTTTGAAAGCATTGAATGAAATTTCCGCAGCTTGATAGAATAAAAGTTTAATTCTAGTTAAACTGTAGCCTTTCAGAAGAAAAGCTTACCGTTTGTATCCTTGAACGTATGCACAATATAAGATCCCCCTTCCCCAAAAAAAGACGCGTAGAAGAGAATTTACTCGAATGGGGCGAGATTCAGAAGATGAGACGTATAAGCATGAAAAGAAAAAAAAAAGTGAAATTTCAGAAGAATTGAATGTTTTATTAAGGAGATATAGCTATGTATATACACAGAGAGAAAGAGCTATACAGGAAATATAGCTATATAGTTTCGATATATATATATATATGTAAGATAAAAATATGTAAAACAGCTTTATAATTCAACAATTGGCTTTTAATTTGGGTATCTCGGCTCTGTATTCTAAAAGTAGTAATAGCTTTTCTGGACTGCGCCATTTCTAGATAAATCTATATCGCAGGGCTTGCGTAACTCTGATGGATGTAGCTAATCGGGACTTTAAACTCAGAATTTTGAGAACTAAAACCTTTCTGACCTAAACCAAAATCTTCTTCTTGGCGATCTTCCACACTGGACAAATGCGCACTTCGGTTTCTACCTTCTGCGCTGTTGGACGCTATGCTTTTTTTCCTGTCGCAATAGTATCAAAAATTTAAATGTTCCTTGAATAGGCACGGTTAGAACGTCAAGTAAATTGTGGCCACAAATATCAATTTAAATAAAAATGTAATTTAGTCCACCTCGACTGTCAAGTTTCTTAGATATTACAAATTCAAGATTTTAGCATTCTACGCAATCAGAATTCTGCAGTGTCAGTACTTCTAAATTTGTTTTCATCACATTTTAAATTTGTTTGTAGAAGTAGCGTATTAGTGCGTGCGAAGTGTCTCACCAAATTCTCTGTAACTGTAGAGTTAAATTAGAGATATTCATGAAAAGTTGGAGACTCCTGATCATCAGACCACAACTGCGCTCCACTGGCTAAAGATCTGGCGATCTAGCTGACTGAATAAATGTTTGAGAAGTACGAAGATAACCGATAGAAATGATTCCCGCACGCGGTCAAACATTATCCTGTTGAAATATAAAACCATAGTGCCATTAAATAAAGTGTAACATAAGAGACCGTAGAATATCTTTGACGAACCGTCATGCTGTAAGTGTGTCACGAATGGCAGGCAAAGGGGTCTGACTATCAAATGAAATATCATTACAGACATAACTTTGCTGACGAGCTGTGCGACGGTGACAGTCGAGTCAGCTTCATTGCTTTGCTCAACGTATCCAGACACGTCTTCGCTGGTCATCGTGGCTTATTTCGATGCAAGTTTCTTTGTCGAAGAGACTTCTAATCCATTTAACGAGAGGTAGTCGACGTAATGCGTCGCGAGGACAAAACTCGTCCTTTGAGTCGTCTATCAATGGTCCTTGCCTTGCAAAAGCCAGTCTGAGGATGGCTCTGCCCTCAGTTCTTTAATCATTTATTTGCATGCCCGATCGAAAGGTATTCTCATAAAAATTTCATTACGATAATTTCCTTTTGGTAAGATAATTCTCTTTCGTTTTTATTTATTTATTTTTAAATTTAAATTTCTGAATTTATTCTGTATACAGCAGCTACGGCAATTATTTCCATTCATTTCTGAAATGAAAAAGTTTTGATTATTCATTATTACAAAATAACATTCCATCTTTAATTTTTCTTTCTATTCAAAATAATACGCAAATTGATCCTTCCTTTTAGAGAACTGTTTTGCAATGGAATCCTGCCATTTGCTTTTTGCATTGAAATCGTTTCTTGAAAAATTTTGTATTGATCAGTACATTTCACAACAATCTGCATGCCGATGCTCCTCACTATTAACATCAGAAATATTTTCGGCTTTTTTTTTTTACTATCCGCAATCCCAGTTTCAAACAAGTAGTAAAAGGGCCATCTTTTTGGCACATTTTCGAGTATACAGGTGGCAGCACCCAACTGATGCATGCGCATACTACATATGTGTTTTGAGTGCAAGCGGACTTATATGCTTTATACGTAACCGTTAGTTAGCTGAACAGTACTGAGTGACTTAGTAACCTTAAGTTTCATGTCACATCGACTTTTTTTAATGATAAATTTATTTTTTCATAGAAAATGTTTATTTATGAACAGAATAATACTTATTAGCCGTAAAGATTGCCTAAAAATACTTTTCACCAATTCACAAGTCGATAACGAGTTGGCAACTTTTCGTAGGATTGCGGATAACAAGAAAAGTAAGACCTATTCTAAAGATGATATATTATTTTTAATTACATACAAATTTAAATATTTCTCTCTTCAACTTATATGCGATGGCTAACTTTTCGAGAAATGTTATCTCAAACTTTAAAATTAAATATCTCGGTCAATTTCGTCGTACGGAGTCATACATATCGTATTTCACTTAATGAATGTAAAACTCCTGCAAATGTAGTTATTGGGATCAGAAAATGTATTCAATGTTATATTTCATTTTCTTTACAAAATTTATCTTTCTTAATTTAAAAATGCCAAAACAGGAACGTTAAAATGTTTTTGGTTAATGGAATTATACGCTTACGACCAACGTTTGCGAAAATAAAGGCCGGTTAGGGATTTTAACGGACAAGATATGTATATAGTATATTATAAAGATTATATTAGTTTATGACAGTTTGTAAGGGACAATTACACTACTGTTCCTCACAGACTGTTATAAAATAATTAATACATTTTGATCTACTTTATTACATCTGCTGTACATACTCCAGAAGGCTGTTATTATAGCCTTTAAATAATTAACATGTATTTTTAAATACACATTCATTGTAATATACGTATAATAAATACATGTTCACTCATTTCACGGATATGAAAGAACACTTTACTGCAACAGAGACTAGTGAAATAACTCAAGATTTAAAGCGGTAACTTCCAAAATATCTCGGAGTCTAATCTAACTTAATATTAAAATTCTAAACGTTGCTTTTAACAAGAAATGCAATTTCTAAAAGATGGGTCAAATTGAGAAACCCTAAGAAATGAAATTCAGTTTACGTAAGTATGCTTTTTGCCAATAGAAGGTCGCAAATGAACGGGTTATAGAACTCTACCAATAGACAATCACCTCAAAGAAGAAGATTTGTCCTGCCTTGGACGTCGTCTGAAGCTCATCTAATGTTTTTGCAATGAACTGTGGCACGTGTCTCACGAGGTCTGACGAAGTGGAACACTTCGAAACCGAATAGCAACCGGAATGACTTCTAATGACGGGACGCATTCTCGATTTCATTAGGAAATAGCCTAGAAAAAAAAGAAAAAAAAAAAAAAAAAAACTAACCAACCAACGGGAACGGATTCGTTTTGCGGTTCTATTTAAAAGAGAAAATTTCATTTCCTTTTTAAGTCTATTTTCTACTCTACCAACTGCATGAGATTTTAATTCTCGGAAAGAGTCCTAACCCAGTAACAGAAAACATACCCACGAATGAGAAATGCAATCTCGGTACACGAATTATGATAGAAGATGCGGCAGTAAAAACAGGCTTTGTGATTGGCTGTAGCAGCAGTCAGAAAGTGTATGCTTTCTATTCCTCCCCATTGTTTTAAGGTGACTTTATTTCACACAGTTTTTCTCGTTTGTATACAGAAAGACGGTCTTCCATCCTTTACCCATAGACATGTAATTTTGCATTTGGTTTCCTATTATTCAAAATTTCAGTCTCATTTATTTTCAGCTTTTATTAAAAGACACTTTTTATTACTGGATCTACACAAGCCTATTTAATTTTATAGAAATTTAATAAAATAATCCTAATTTTGTATAGCTCCTAAATTTTGAAATATTAACGTGATAAAAAAAGTGTCAGACGTACAAGGCATCGTTTGCAATGTTTTTTTAAAAGCTGTTACGTATTTACATTATTTCGTTGCGGCAAAGCATACGACGCTGTCTGCACAAGGGGAACGGCTGACTTGGTCGAGCACGTTCTGGCTCGCATCTTACGTTATATGAGGGGAAACCATGAAAACGCTTATTCAGCCAGCCCATTCGCCAGGATTTGAACCTAGATGGAACTACCAGTATTCAGCGATTTTAGCACTAAGCCGGTTGGAAGCGCAAAAGTTTGTATGCCCTTCATGGATATCTGACAATAATTTGTATTTCATTTTCTTTTGCCGTTTGCAAATAAATTTGGATTTATTGAATAAAGAATTTTTGTTCTGGCGATTTCCCCAAATTTAAAATGTAACTAAGTAAAGAGTGCGCATTACGTTTTGTTTCCACAACGGATGTTTCGCTACAAAAGCGTTCGAAATGCTTCAAAAAGATCTATAGAACCGTAGTTCATTAACCTTTAGGTGTGTCAGGTATTCAAGGAAAACAGACAGCATCAAAAATTAACCACGCTTTGGTAGACCATCAACTTAACTAGTTAGCAACATGTTAATCACTTAAGAGATTAGTTAGCAATCGTCTTTTAACAACTAGGAATGCAATTCTGAAAGTCAATTGAGCTTGCAGCATGTCATTTATAGAGACGTTTAAAAAATGTCGATTTTCTTTCCCCTCCCCCCCCAAAAAATAACAAAATGTAGTTCAAGTGGCTAAGAGATGCTTTCCCACGGTGAGTTCTACTTGAAAAGTATTATTAGACATGAAACATGATATATAAACAGCTCAAAGGTCAGGTTAATGGCTCTCGAAAGTTACAGCAAGATCAAAATAACCATGTCAGAATCATCCAAAAGTCAAGGTAATAATCACCATTTTCTTGGTCAGCATTACCATCGTTTTATTGACTAAGAAAATGGTTGATTGCCTTGCCGTTGCGTATCATGAGTTTCTACCAACTGGACAAGCTGTTAAAGAATATCAACTGAGATTTTTATGGTGTTTGAGTATAACAATTCGTAGATAATGATCTGAATTATTGAAAGATAACTCACGGATCGCGATAATGTACTTTTCACAACATTCTAATAGATCGTGAACATTTTATCCCAAAATTTAAGAAATTCGTAACATTAGAACCAACAACCACCTTACAAGAAGTCGCTAAATTTTCAGAAGTCTTCAAACTCTGTCAACTATGCGTATAATAGTTTTCTTAGGTAACCATATCCATTGTAAGTTGCAATTAAAAAATTCGTCGAATCACCCTTACTTTTGTAAAAAGCCGCCAGACTGCGTCAAGGTGGTTGCACTAATACGTAAATACCTTGTATTCCATTTGATGTGGCATCATGTGACTTTTTCCTTATTTCCACAGTTAAACTTGCTTCTTTAGTCCCCCGTTTAGAACAGGGTTGGTAATGGGGTCGGTGCTGATTGATCCTCGGGAATCTATGAAATTTTAAAGGGAGTCAATGATGATCAAGGGGTCGTCAGCTGTATAATGCACCAGACATAATGAAGATCCCAACTGGTTACCAAAACATATTAACATTTATATTTGTTTATAGATATTATGTATCGATACCATGTAGTAAGGACAATAATATGTATGCATATATATATATATATATGACATTTCTTATTTAATTTCAAAAAAGAGGATACACGTATATAGTTGGCGAAAATTGAATATTACCATACTTCCAGACGTATTGACTAAGTTATGAAAATGAATCTGGATCCGAAATTATGAAGTTCAGTAACAGAGCTCAACGTCGTACGGATGAAATGGCGGAAACTTAAACAACAAATCAATCTTTGAATTAACCCTTATAACAGCAGGATTCGTGAATAACGCATATTCCAGAATGTACGCAGAGAACATTCTTATCAATGAAATTCTCTTATCCCGTTAGCAAACGCATGGAATTTCATCTGTAGTGTACCTAAGAACTGCGGTACAACCTAAGAAAAGGTATAAATGTTTGAAATTTTTTTCATGCTTTTATGAATTTGTAGCCGCGGTCAGAATAAGTATTAAAGGGTAATAAATTTGCCATGCAGCTATATGAAAAGATGTTAAGAGATTTCATAAATAGATTTTAATGATTTATGTGCGTTATTATAACGATGCTAAAGAAGAAATAAAAGAGGACTGTTTTATCCCAAAACCTCACGAAACAGGCACAAGGGGAGAAGACACATCGTTTTCAAAACATCTTCCAGCAGAATAACATACTCCTTTTCAACAATACTGCAATATCTTGTGACAGTGCATCAAAGATAGTTCGAAAATTTCCAGCCTTTTAGTGCATGTCAAAAAAAAAATGCCTCACATTTGTATTGTTCTTATTTTTTTCCACAAGCAACATTTAATTGAGAAAAATATTCAAGAGAAGTTCCATAGTGTTTTAAGAGCTGTATAGAAAAGCTATAAATATTACTAAAGCTTTGACTGACCGGCTTTTGGGCAGTTATGTGACCACAATGATGTAAGTTAACAAAAATTTGCTTATTGGTAAGCTTGCTCTCCAAGGGTAAATGTTTCCAGAGTTTTATAGGCATTTTAATACCAGAATGTTTCCTTGAATTCTTATGGCAACATAATTAATAATATTAAAAAATGTACATTCTGCTTAAATGGTAAAAATTCATAAACTGCGAGGAAGAGAGATCAGTTTTACTGAAGCTAGAATGATTACCTTTGGATTTCATTCTAAAATTGACTTGTTTATGTCGACACTGAATGGAAAGGAATTACTTTATTTTGATACCTTGAATGCAACTGTCCATTATTGGAAATAGTTATATTTCCTTAGAAGATAACACATTTAACAGATTTTAATATTCACTTCCAACACACTGAAAAATGTAATGTGCCAGTAT